>OMKR01044632.1:0-11758 GCA_900302355.1 Cyttopsis rosea | reverse complement strand
TACTTTCTTTCTCATTTGTTCCTGAATTTCTTTGGATCTCGGCATGATGTCTAGCTTTTGAGGATCTTTTGGTCTACTTCACTTTGTCAGGCAGGTCCTATTTAAGTGATTTCTTGATTGAGAACAGGTGTGGCAGTAATCAGGCCTGGGTGTGGCTAGAGAAATTGAACTCAGGTGTGATAAACCACAGTTAAGTTATGTTTTAACAGGGGGGGCAAACACTTTTTCACACAGGGCCATGTAGGTTTGGATTTTTTTTCTCCCTTAATAATAAAAACCTTCATTTAAAAACTGCATTTTGTGTTTACTTGTGTTGTCTTTGACTAATATTTAAATTTATTTGAAGATCTGAAACATTTAAGTGTGACAAACATGCAAAAAAATAAGAAATCTGGAAGGGGGCAAACACTTTTTCACACCACTGTATATATATATATTCTTTAATTTTATTTCATTTTTGTCCAGAGCCTGTGGGGGACATGGGAGAATAGATTGGGAGATTCCTATTTCCTCGCTGTGTAACCATGGTGATCTTATTCATCCCGGGTGACCTTTATATCAATAAGGTGCTGTGTGGAAGCTCACACACAGTGGTACTGACATTTAAAAATAAATGCAGGACAAGGCCCAACGATACACTGCACAATCTACGACAAATCAACACGCAAACAGACTAAACAGAGCTTGAATGCAAGGATCTGAATTGTTGAGTAACTTTTGTGTTGTGGTAAAAAAGTGGTGGAGATGGATTTTTGAAATCGAAGAATGGTACAAATTTTAATAGATCATGAGTGAAATGAGTATTTATTTGTTACATCAAAAATGTGGTACTTTACACCAATTTCAGGTACAGTATATCAACACAATTTGAATGATGCTAAAGCATAATCAGTGAGGGAAAAGCAATATATTTCTTCAAATAATTCTACACCACACAATAATTCTAATTGATACACCTGAGGACATAAATGTCAAATGAAATTATATTTTGCACTTTTATCTGCACCTACAGTAGTATACAGTATATCCTAGAAACACATTGAATCAAAATATATTTAATAGCTTTTTTGTAATTTCTACCCCTATCCCTGAATGTGCTCAAAAGATTTGTATGCTTACTTTATTCAAAGCAAGTATGCAAACATATCACTTTAAAATTAGACGACACTTTATTGATCCCTGGGGTAAATTCAGTTAATTGCTGTTTAAATATAAATATATGAATTTTAATAGGCTTCAGGCTTCAGACTTCAAATATAAGTAAGTGCAACTTTTAAGCTGAAATGTAAATGACAAATGCAATGAAAAACTGACAGCGCTATTTGAACGTCTATATCTTTAATCAATCAATGACTCAATCAATCAATCAATCAATCAATCAATCAATGCAGCAGTGGGACACATACATTTTCCACACATAAAACACAGGGCACATAAATACAACAGGTCCCGGAGACAGGTCCCGATCTAACGTCTGAAGCCTTCTTCCTCTCCTCTCATCTTCTCTCCTCTCGTTAAATAATGTTGCTTTATGCAAATAACTACCTTTTCCTCCTAGAGTTTAGAAGCGTATCTGTTGCTTTTAGCTTGTGGAAGTCTGAGGAGGGGACCAGAAGGCAGAAACTCAAACTGTTGATGTAAAGGATGGGAACAATTCGACAGGGACACATGGATTCTGCTTTATTATATTACTGTTTGTCGTAAAGATCCTGCAGATTCCTGTGCAGTGCCAGTTATTTTGCTGCAGACATTAACCCCCTTATTGAGTACATTGTGTGTCTGTTTTACCTTGAGATTGATACCAGCAGATAAAGGAGAACGTGGACCACAAGACACAATGAAAGATCGACAAAACATTGTCATCAGGTTCCTGTCAACCTGGAACTTAGAGAGTTTCCTGAGACAAAGGAGACACTGCTTCTTATACACAATGCCAGTATTTCTCTCAAATGTCTGTTTATTGTCTAGTATAGTTCCCAAATACTTGTAGGACTCCACTATTTCTATGTTCTGGCCATCAATCGCTGTACTGACAGGAGAGGGGTGTGAACGTTTAAAATCAATACACATATCCTTAGTCTTTGACACATTCAATACTAAAAAAGATTCATGGAGCCAATTTGAAAAATAGTCAACACACCTAACTCGTCTGTGAGCTTCTGGACTAGCAGATGTGGCTGTATAGTGTTGGAGCTTGATGAAAAGTCCAAAAACAATCATCTTGCATGGTTGTTAGAGCTCTGGAGGTGCTCATACTGTATGTGAGCAGAGTTAGTGTGGCATGCTGAACCAATATGTTCGGTGCTGTTCAGTAGATCTTTTTTGATCAATTTTTCAAATGACTTCATTACTATCCCTTGATAGTAATGAAGTCATTTGAAAATAGCAGGGCTATTGGTCTGAAGTCATTCCGAGACTTAGGAAGTTTTGTTTTGGCAACAGGAACTATGGTGGATTGTTTCCACTGTTTGGGGATCCTCTGCTGAGAATGTGACAGATTAAAAATATAATTAAATATAGGGCCTAGTTGTTCTGCACAGTCGGTGAGCATTCAGCTTCTAAAATTATCAGGGCCAGCACTTGTTCTGGTTTTACAATGTTTAAAAGTATTCACAACAGTCTTTTTTTAAATAGCTGTGTCATTGCTAAATCATCATGCACGTCAAATCTGGAATAAAACGTGTTAAGCTCTTGTGCCAGAACCTGATCTGAAGTGAACCCTCCTAGTGTCACTCTTTTCTTAACATGGTCAGTTAGCCCAGCCATAGTGCTGATACTGTCCCAGGCTGAGCCCAAATTATTATTACTTAGCTTGTCTTTCAACGTTTCTTCTTATTTAATAACACTTTAAGGTGTCTGCTCACCCATGGTTTACTATTGTGGTAGATCTTAACTTTACAGGAATAACAATGTCCTCACAGTATGATGTCCAGGAACTGACCACATCCGTGAGTTCATCAATGTCGCCAGAGGATTCAATAAACTCCTCCCAGGCTGCGCTGTCCAGACAGCCTTGCAGTGTCAATGTGGCTTCCTCTGACCACACTTTAATGTTTCTAGTGGTCACTTTCTCCCTCTGAAGACACGTACGGTATGAAGGAACCAGATACACTGATCTGCCGAGCCCAGCGGGGGTAGTGGACTCGATTTATAGTCAATTTTAAGAGAGCCATAACACCAGTCATGTATCTTGTCTTTCCTGGTGCGACAAGACACATACTGATGACAGCTCTGGAGGGCTTTCTCCAGTGAACAGTGATTGAAGTCGCCCAAAATTAGATTAGCAGCGTCTGGAGATAGCGACTGAAGTCTCTGCACAGTTTGTAAAATTAGCTCAGAGGCGTTCTCGTTAGCCTTTGGATGGATATAAACTACAGTCACAAAGATATGTGGAAATTCCCGTGGCAAATAAAATGGAAGCATGGACACAGAAAGCGGTTTGACATTTTTGGCACATAGTCTCTCTCTCACTAGAACAGTTTTACACCAGCGCTCATTTGTATAGAGACATACACCACCTCCACATGACTTGCCGGTGGTCACGGTCTCCCAAACCCGTCTATCGCCACCGCCCCGTCGGAGTCCTTCTTCCCGAGCCTGGGAACCTATTATGAAAAACTCACTTTTCCAGTGCTTGTGCACATACATTTGGGTCTCTGTTGGACCTACTAACACACAAATTGTGAAATAAGACAACCCAGTCAGTTTTTGTGAGCTGCCTATTTCAGAAAACATGTGATTCATCAAGCCGTTCAGATTTGTGTCTCAATCCTACGTCACATTGATACTCAATAGAATTAGAACTGCCCCCCATCTGAGTAACTCCACCCTCATCTGGAGCGCATGAGAACTGCTCTGTTGTTGGCTGTACAGACCAGCACAAATCTTTTAAAAGAAAGAGGAATTAATACAAACTGCAGACGAGGTAAATGTAAATATTTTCAAAATAATTATTGTCGGTAATGTTGATGGTAGGCTGCACCGCCTGATCCGTGTGGATCATGCAAAGTCGGAACAAACTTTTAAATTAGGCCTTGTAGATCTAATGTGAGTGAAGATTCAGCAACTGGATTGCTTATTTCTTGCCTCAAATTTGTTCAGAAACAGATTTTGGTGGACTGTTAAAGTGAAATAAGTGAACGTTTACATTCTTCATACTACTACTCATGCTAAAACCCCATTGGCTCACAGAACTAGGGGCCTCAGGAGGGAGGCAACAAACACTGAAACATCGCGTCAGGAACAGGAGGGGTATAGAGGCATGTTAGAATGGCTAGAATGCATCATCTGGTGAAGTGGAATTTTCTGCAAAAAACTTCCAAGACCTATATTAACTTGTTGAAAAGGAGTATAATAGGTCCCCTTTAACAAACTTAACAAGACAGTACAAACTTATACAAACAGACAAACAGGCTAAGCAGCTGATGCCGGTTGCTGCATCGGGAAGGATTAATAGAACATTACAACCCAGGAATGTGAACAAAACATATTTAAAAAATGTTTAAAAAATCTTTTCGGATATATTCGTCATCGTTGGGTGGAGAAAGAGGAGAAATGTGAGTCATTGATTTGGTTGGTTTTAACTGGATATCAATAAAGCATTAAAACTCTACTTCATTTGTATTATAACAATGTACTTGACATAAAGAAAACAATGTAATCAGGTTTCGGCCGATATTTCAGTGTCTGGAATAAAATGTAATCAAGCTTTTCAGTCTCTATTTTACTTTTACCTGTGACTTGTAAACTGTGTGAAAGTATTGTAAAAAAAATGTGTGTATTGCATTACAATACGCTTCACTGTGCTTATAACAGGTCAGATCTAGTCATAAAAGTAGTGATAGTATATAGTCTGTACATTTTCAATGTGATTTTTTTCAACTCTCCCCCAAAGTACTTTGCATTGACCGCATCATAAGTTGGGTAATTTGGGAGGTTCACACAGAGTACCTATAAGCTTTTCTCTTTGAACGACCGACTTGAAAAATAATGTATTGAATTGTGATAAACCAGTTCTGCTTGTATCTCCTGAGGGTTTCACCTCCAGACACTCACAACAGCACAGACCGCACAGTCCATCACAGGTTAAAGTCCAGAGAGCAAAGACTGTCTCGTCTCAGAAAAGAAACGAAAAGAAAAGAAAAGTGACCTTGCACGGCTGAGTGCGTGCATCTTGTCCACGTCTCACTTCATGTTGTGTTTTCTCCACTTTAAATTCTTTCCGCCGACTTCCAACAGGAAACTATTGGCGCACCCGCTACCTGCTCAGGAGGACAAAGCTCACTACGTCACGCTATCTTGCTTCCAATATGTCATTCCCATGCCGTTCAAAGGAACGGAGCTTGCAGAAGTGGAGAGAGAGAGAGAGCGAGAGCCTGCCAAATTTCAAAAGATCACTGTTTCATGAAGAATTCTAATCGTAAATCCATTTGTGATGGAAAAAAGCAGGAATTTACTCTCTGGGGCAATAGAGGAAATAATTATGCATGAAATGAGTTTGGAATCGAAGACAGTTGGACACCTAAACACTTACACACATACACATATGCTCCCACGTACACACACCCCCACACACACGGGAATATTCATTTTTTAATCCAAACACAACATCAAATAGGTACATGGTGGCTTTTCTGTTTTGGGCATATAGGATATAGTAGATGGATAGGATGTAACATATCCCTCCACCACCATTTCTTATTTTGACTGTGTGTAATCTACTATGTGTGTACTGTACTCTGCAAATCCCAGAATTCCATTCGAAACTAATTCAATTTGTGATCGCGCTAGATAAAGCTTGCCTCATTCAGGATGAATGGCACGGGGCTAGATCAGCCTACAAACCATTACAAATATGTATTTGCACTGAACAGAAATGTAACTCAGAAACCTACCAGTGTCGTGTCTTCACTTCACTTCACTTTAAGATCATTTTCAAGTGAAGTGAAGTGAAGATTTCATTTACAAGTATTCATTCTTCTCATCGAATGTTTTGGTTTTTCTTGGTTACTTGAGGTAGTGTGGATATTTTTGCTGTTGTTTTTTGTGAATGTTCATCCATATCGACAGTTTACTGACCGCAACTAGTTACGGTGCTTTATCAAATCTGCTGCGACGTCCTGCATTCTCACCGGGAAAGGCGGACCACCACCAACAATGGAAACAGCAGATAGAGGAGCGCATGCATAACGCAAATAATATTAGAATTTTCTGACTAAATAATCTTACAGATTACCACTTTAAACTAGCCTGGCATCGCCAGACCAATTCGCAAAATTTGCGTATTACTCTGGAACCTCTCAGTTCATTTTCAATTTCTAAGGGGCGTTACCAAAATGTCTCTGGACACAATTGGATAGACCTACAACCAATCAGAGCAACGAAACGTGACGTAGCACTGAGCGATGTCTTTCTTATTAACAAAAAGTGCAGTTGTTTGTTCTTCTTTTAAAGAAAATATACCGTCCAGTTCGTTTAATAATGTTGCGGATTCAACAGACTGTTCCTTGTCAGCAGCAACCATCTTGGTAAGGTGTCTCAACGGCGCTCCTCTGGATTGTCATCGTATCAAACCCGCCCCATATTAGATAAACAGTTGTGATTGGAAATCTGTTTGAATGGGAGGGGGGCCAAACCAATCTGCCAGAGCAAATAAAACATGAGCTCGCAGATTTGTCTGGTTCCCAGGCTAACTTTAAACAACAATGTGACTGATTCGTAGCACACGTAGAAAACGCACAATTTGCAATTGCATGTTTTATGGAATGCATGTAAAGGGTTTGAATCATGGCCAATGACCCTAATATTTCCCTGGAAGCAAGGAGGGGGCTGTACTTATGAAGTTGCTTGAAGTGAATGATTGGCAGCTCAAGGGTCGGCCCTGCAGAGGCTGAGGTTATAAATTCAATGACCTGTGGCCGATCAGGTGACCTTTTCAGAGGTTGTAGGGGTCAGCGATGACTTTTCCAGTACATTTCCTGACTCTATTCCTGGGGCACCCAAATCTTTTCCCTTGGAGAGTGAAATGTGAATCTCAATGGTGGGCCGCGGGCCAACGGCAGACGACCAGCATTGTAAATAAAATACAAAAAGGGTTTGGGTCTTCTGCTGGCTGTTCATACTGTAATAAAATAAGATCCGAATGTATGATGTACCAATAAAGACTAAATTATAGTGCAACAAATAATTGAACATAAGTCAAACTATTATTGCGTGTATAAATATCGTATTGTTATTATTATTATAATTTATATTACTCTATTTTCCAATTGCATCTGTTGGGCCAAATTAGAGGTTCTGGCCCGTGAGCCAATTTAGTCAGATCAACACATTTCACATTTGTAGAGCAAGTGCGTGAAAGTGTGTGAAAGTGTGTGATCAACAAACAAAAATTTTTTAATGATAAGTAATCAAAACAAACTTAGAATCCTGCAAATATTTTCCAGCCAGCGTCTGTATCAATGCACAGGAGCAATCCAGAAGGGACAATGGAAGACAGAGTAGCATGAGCAGTTTTATTTACACAGAAAGTGGTTTTAAGCATGCATGCCCACTCGCACTAGAATTGATTGAGTGCCAATATTGCGGTGATGGAGCCAGTTTGCTAGAGTGCACGGAGGGGAACCGAAAAGCAGCCGCGACAGTGACAGTAACTCTCCCAGTAACAAGCTCCCAGATTTGTTGCGGAGCCATTTCTGAGAAGAAGTTTTTTTTCTCTTCCTGATTAAAATGCAACCTCTCTCTCGTCCTGCGATGCTTCCGTTTAATTAAGAGCCGGGCTGCACAAGGACTATCTGTCGGTCCGTGTAAAGTCTTACTCATCCCGGCTGCTCTCCAGCGCCGTCGCACCCTGTCCCTCCGCCGGCCATGCTCACCTGTATTCCATAGTACACCGTCCCTGATCAGCTCCCTCATTAGTGTACCTCCCCCTGCCTCTTCCATATTCACCGGCGCTTTAATTGGGAACTTTGTGCCGCGTCAAGGTTGCACGGGGGCACTCCAAGCAGCGCTTTGAACACTTGTTTCCTCATGATTAAACATCCCTAGCGCCTCGCGTCCCTCATTCAGCCCCAACCCTTTTACATTCACAGCCTAGGGATGTAAAGGTGCAGAGGAGTAGGGACCGAGTAATGGCCGTAGCAGAGAGTAGGGGGGAAGGAGAAGGAAAACTTTTACTCCACTTATCTCCGAGGAGAACACAGCGATTTAATTGGGTTCTTTAATTGTGTTTTGGAGCTTCCATTGATTCAGCACTCCCATCCCTAATCTCATTAGCTCTTGATTTGCAAAGGACGGTAAAGATGAAATATTCAGAGCCGTGGACGTGGGTCATTCAGTTTTATAACCCTGATGTCCCGACATGGCACACCTCATTGAGGCAGTTAAAATTTACCATGAAACACGGCGCCACGGGGGCATCTGGTTCCTCCATCTCTCCCCGTAATTAAGGCGGCTCTGACGTGTCGGGATGACTGTTCAGTTCTCCTTCCAGGGCTGAGGAGCGGTGATTTAAATATACGACTGCTTGGATAACTTCGCCACAAAACTGTTTATGTCATAAATAACTCTCACACACCACATTTCATTAAACACTCACACACAATGCACTGCATTGACCAAACCTCCATCAGAAAAATCACCCATAGATATACAGAGGAAATCTATGCGTGCACGGTTTTACGGTACGTAGTTAATTTTATATTTGGATTATTATAGACTAATTAGGGCTGAAGGCAACGCAAGATCATAGATAAATGTCCCGTCCATCAATAAGCTCAGTTTATGGTGATTTATGTACGTTTTAAGGTCCTATTGGGAGCCGTCTCCTCGCAGTCGTAGCAAATATTTCAGCTTTCATATCTTCATATTTCAATCTTTCGTATTCATGTGTGACGTGTGTGATATAATATTAATGGCCTTCAATCATCCTGCCAGTTATGTACAGTGTATTTACTTTGCCCTCTCTAGAAGCAACCCCCAATAACAACTTAGTGATTGTACTCTTAAAGAGATAGCATCAGATAATTAAAAGGTTCAAATAACCTAATCAGATGAACTCCTGAGCTCGTAATATATTATCAGCAACTGTGAAAATAATTAGCATTTTTTTTTAATCAAATGGAGGCAAGAAATAGTTCTTGGTACAATTCTGCCAAACATCACAATTGTCATCAATCATATAATTTTGGCCTAAAGGGTTAGGGTTAGGGTTATCTTTGTTATGGTTAGGGTTTGGGGTGGGTTAGGGTTAGAGATGCTAGAGATACTGAGTCATCTGTGACAAGTCATTGCAGCAGCACCAACAGAGAAAGTTGAAAAACAGTCAGAATTGCCATCACAGGCAGTTTATTCTTCTATTATTTCCAATTCCTTTCCGTTCTGTTCTGTTCTATCCTTCATTTTCATTCAGTTGGTCTTTGCCATCGCAATCATCCTGTTCAGTTCAGAATTACAAGTATAAATGCTGTCAATGTCACTAAACAGCCATAATTTACAACCATCACACTCCAGTGAACTAAATTTCCTTTGAGACCTCATGCAACCCCGGCAGCATTTTTTTTCCAGCTTCACCAATGACATCCTTCTCCATTAACCCAATGCAGTAGAAATAATTTTAGGGGCAGGCCGTGAAGAGAGAATGCGGCGCCTGTTCTGAGGCACCGCGTAGGTGTTTGTATGAAAATAAACCCCAACTGAGATGAGACTGAGAGCGGAGTCATGGAAGTTGAACCAAGGCAGAAAAAAACGGACTCTCAGGGGCGAATTCACAAAAGGATTGCGCGGCTTTTGCGGCCGCTACACCTGTGCAAATAAGACAAAAAGAAGCAATTCCCAAAGCACCCGCAAAAGGTGAAATGCACCCCTAACTGCGCTGCCAAGCAAATTCCGTCTCTGCGCTCGAGTGCTATTTGCACGTTATGGCAGAGGGGCCGTGGTTGAGCCGTTGGCTGGAGGAATCAGGTCGTGGAGGCTGGTTCTTCCCGGCCTTCGGTACCAGCTGTGGCCAATTAACACGAGTGGCCCAACAGCAGCTGGGAGAGTTTCTCTAATGTGTGTTTGTCTTTCAGACCAGGAGAGAGCCACTGGCAGTGTTTGGGAGTGAGCGTGCACAACCAGAGCACTCACAGATTGCCACCGGTGAAAACCTCCACCGTTTATTATTATTATTATTATTATTTGTTGCCACACATGAGCGTTTTTTGTTGGACTGAAGTTTGAATAAAACCCAGTGTGCTGGCCATTACACACGTATTTAAATGAGATAATATGCATACATTTGGCGCAAAATTGGCCCCTTTCTATGCAAATGAGCCTCATTGCAAATAAAGTCCAATTCACAAACACCAGCGCTAATAGCCACACGCAGTTAGAGTGACATAATTAGTGTCTTCAGAGAGTTGGTGGTAACTGAAGCGCATTCATAAGGGGTGTGACGTTTGAGAAGCTTGTGAGGCATTGTGTGATTTATGTTTTTTTGTCCTCCGCTTCAAATCATGCAGGCCCGTCACGTAATGGAGAGGGGGTGATCGGCGCTCTCCATTACACATTTGGGCTTTCCCCATTCCCCGTTTTCCAAACAAAACAAATAAACAGTGTGTTTTTATTTTAGATGTATTTATTTTCTTACTAATTGAATAAAACAAAAAAAAGAGCCCCGTGCGTCCCGTGCCGCGTCCACAGAGCCATCGATACCCATTTTCCTCCTTCTCTCTGCCATTGTCCTGCCTACTGTGTTCTTGGCGCAGAGCTGGCATTTATACTTTGCCACATGGATAATTGCGATCTGATGCAAAACAAGGGCAAATTGCACTCAGCTGCAAAACTTTATGGCCATGTTTGCACTGTGATATCAGTAGCACAATATCTTTTGTGAATCGGACGTTGAGACAGGGTAGATAGCGGAGTGGAGTGGGGATGGCAGCCGGCGGCGCAGTTTTTTCTTGTTTTTTTTGAAAGGTTAAAATTCTAACACAGAACTTGGCACTGAGGAAAATGTAAAGTGATCCGGTTGTCTTTGCAACAGTGGCGCAAACAATAATACCACTTGGAAACGATGATGGGGAAAAGTTGAAAAGTTGTCTATTTCCGCTTTAAGAGCTGAATTGACAGATAGCCTCGGTTGGATCGTGATGTGACATGTGAGATCATAAAAAAAAAATCATAAACGAGAGAGATCCTATTGCCTTCCACGTCTCCTCCACCCCTCTGTCCCTTCTCTGTTCTATGACAAATGAGGAAAAGAGCAGTGTGTTAGAAGGCTCCGAAAGGAATTGCCATGGGGACGGCAAGCGAGGAGGAACTAAGACCCGAGGTGATATCTAACTAGAGTAGCGAGACCCCGGCTCCCTCTCGCACCACACTGCCGTCTTCCTCATTGTCTTTTCTCCTTCATCTTCGCCGCCATCCTCCATCCTTACACACACACACATATAATATACATTTAGTTGTCCTCAAGGTTGACAGACATATGTTATCTGTTGTATAATTCATTCCAATATGAATTCCACTTCCAACGGAACATAAATCTTCATTATGCCCGTGCACAGCCATTCCACCGCGCTTCGTTCTCGTCGATGTACAACGTCTTCACCCTCTGTGTTTAATCAGGGTCATGATATTCATTTATGTGGGAATGCACCAAGTTCTCCCGCTGAAAGCTTACATTTGAAAAAAAAAATCAATAAGAGCGCATTCCCTTTTTGTCTCAGCGTTTTCATTCCATGTGCGTGAAGCGAATATCCCGCTCCAATTCTTTTTC
>OMKR01044631.1:0-10576 GCA_900302355.1 Cyttopsis rosea | reverse complement strand
ACCAGACACATTTTCATGGCTAATCGTCTTGGAGGAGGGAGGTGATGAGCATGGTGAGAGCCAGTAAAGCCCTGGTAGGATGGAGTTGGAGCTATCAGGGCTAACTCTAGCTAGCTCTTCTTTTTTTCCACAGGAATATCAATCAAGGCTCCTGAGATATGATGACAAGTCCAGCTAGAGCAACACGGTTTGAAGGATTCAAGGGGCTGAGTGATTTTACAGCCTGGCCTGGTGGGCAGCAGTTTGGGAGTTGGATGGATGGCGTACTAGCGTATTAGCGCTGCTAGCACGGCTAGCTTTGTGCATGAGGGTTTGTCTTACTTTGTCGGTGCCAATAGCGTAACTCCATAACTGGATATTCCATCTGGATAAACACGCAATCAATGACGGAAATATTTCCTCTGTGTCTGGCTGCCAACTAGTGATGAAAAGTCCGGCTCTCTTTTCGAGATTCCACCGCTTCTCTCCGAGGGACTCGGTAAAAAGAGCGAGTCTTCGTTCGTTTGATTCAGTCGGTGCAACGAGAGTCAGAAGAAGCGTTGGTTTGGCTCTGAGTTGTGAATGGAATTCTCACTAGAATCCTTTAGTTCTGTCACAGTGATTTCTTTTGCTTGAATCCAAAGTGAAAATCAGTCACATTAGATATGAATGTGCCAAATTGCACGAACAAAGAACCCTTTGCCGGAGTGACTCCAAACTCTAATGAGACCCAGTCGTTTCAAAGATTTGTTCGCTATGAACAAATTGATCACTTGCATCAACTAGCGCCAACTCTGAAAAATGTAAATTGGTGATAAACTAAATGGATGGTGGTCGTGCATAGGCACAAATTCGCTGTTGGATCGACTCAAAATCCACTGTTTTTCCAGTCGAAGAAACCGTGCATTTGAATGGTTTTGGGGAAAACGCAGACCTTACCGAAACGGCCAAACAGCAGCAGTGGGAGTTTCACCAAAGAACCTGTCTGTTCCTTCTCTCCCTGACAGGCTTTGACGTCAGGGCATTTACTGTAGCAGCGTCTGGGAAGCACAAACACAAACTCCGTGATGGCTTCTTCCCATTAGCCGAGACGAGCATTTGGAGGCTGTTGAGGAACTCTCTCTCTCTCTCTCTCTCTCTCTCTCTCTCTCTCTCTCTCTCTCTCTGCAGCTTTTGTTTCCTAGCAATCGAGACAGACGCCAACGGACTCAGGTGTTTTTCGATGTTTATTTCTCTTTTCGCTGGCTTTCATTTTTCATTCTTTAACTCCCTATTTCCCCACTCGCCGAGTTTCCAGGCACATCAAGAGGCCGTGCGAGGGAGGGGAAGCGAAAGGGAGAGAGAGAGAGGGATGATAAACAGAGGGAATGGACAGTGATTACCATCAAAAAGGGAAACAAAAACAGTGACAAGAACAATCACGATAAGTTGAGAAGAGCTCCCTGTGTGAATAAATAAAGTGTTTTTATTTGGGAGACGAGTCAGGACTCTTCTGTGTCAACAGCACAGCGAAAAAGTGACAGAATCCAACAGAAAAACAGAAAAGGGAAATCAGAAAAGACAAGAAAAAAAGAGATTATCATGCTTTGCCGTTATGCTTAAAACAAGGCATTGGAGCAAAACACCGAATGGAAATGGAGGAAAATGGAAACATACTCCTGGAATCTGACCGAGCACGGAATGTGCATATTTACTCCCATGTGCATTTCCAAAAAGTACCACAACCTTGATGTTATCGAGAGGAAGGGTGCTATCTTTAACAAAACTCAACAAAATCTCTATATACGAAAACTAACTCTATAGACATACATGATTCTGTGACACCAGCTCCGTTGCACTTTATCACTTAATGTGTTAATGTGAGTAAAATAAACAAACGACTCAAATACTGACACGCTCGCCGCGGTCTCTAAATGGAAGGGTTTTAGCTTTATACAGGGAACTTTCCCTCATAAAACAGAAAACCTAGAGCTCATTTCCGAGAGCCATGTTTTGTACCTTACAGTCCACACGTGAATTATTTGTTACAGTATAGTGATGAAAGGTCAGACTATTTTTTGTGGTTCGGATCCAGCCTAATTGCCGAAAAGCCTGATTCTCGGGCAAAGGCAAAGTGTAAATTAGTCACGTTTAATATGACTCCTGCCTCGGCCGTTTTCACTGAATCACTAAATCGAAACTTACGAGCTGGTTGGACTCTGTGGAGCTGGTTGGATAGGAGGGCTGATTGAGACTCTTGCATGGTTCTTTTCCTTCACAAATTGGGGTTCAAGTCTCAGAGACTGCCTGTGTGTCCGGCTGCAGTTACCAAGTCCTGAGAGAATGAATTTACCGACTCTTCATTCGTTTGATTCAGTTTGTGTAACAAGAGTCGAAGAGTCGATATGCAGGTGTCATTCCCGACTCCTTAGTCAATTCAAAGATTTGTTCGCTAAGAATGAATTGTTTGCCAGTTTTGCATCACTAGTTTGTCAATGTATTCGTAAGCATTTGAAGCCTTCAGTAAGAGTGGCAAGCTGAATGCTTCAAGTAGACCATAGACATGTGTGAGTGAGCTGCACCACAGTCCACAGTCCATAGTCCATGAGAGCTGCACCCAAAATTCCCTTGGAACAGTCTGCCGTCCATTTCAATAATTCATTGGAGAGTGTCATAGTGGGATTTCTCCCTCGCTGCCCAAAACGGCACCTGCTAGACTAGACACACTTTGGAATAACAAATGGTAATATCCCATGACCCCCCCATATGATATGACCTCCAGGTACTTGGATAAAATAGCAGAACTACCCCCTAACTCTCCTAGCAGGTGGGAATCCAGCCCTGTCCATCAAAAACCTGCTCAGCGGCGGCGGTGGCCGTGGAATTTGGAAATCTCTGTTCCAGGTCGATACCATTCACAGTTCCTGGTGGGAGAACTGCCACAGGTGTTTCTGAAAAGGAGGTTCAGCCGTGCTTAAATTCACACAAATCTACGTCTGCTAAGGAGGGAAAGACTCCCCCCAAAAAAACAGCTTGCGTCTGGAGGTAGAAATTCATCCCGGGGGAAAGCTCCGTCTCGGGTTGCAGCCGTCTGCCGAGGCGCGAACGTGACGAAGAGAATGAAACGTTGCTTGGGCCTCACACGCTGCTCACATTGGAGAGCGAGGGGTTAATCCCGATTCAAACGGGCCGGGTTTAACCCCGGCGCCGCTGCCGCTGCCACCAGGCGCTACCACCCACTGCCACCCACTGCCACCCACTGTCACCCACTGCCACCCAAAACGCGAGGTCGCAGCAGGGCCGTCTCACTTGTCAATGATCTTATTTAAGACCTACTCATCATTGGTGTCCATACTGTATGTCCTTATGATATGTACATATATACTGTATGTACTGTATGTAGATGCAATTAAAAGAATACATTGATATTTATACCCACAGCTAATACTAGCAACCATACTACCACTTGGAAATATGCAATAAACCTAAAAAATATATATAAAATAAAAACCTAAAAATATACATACAATAAACCTAAAAATTAACACAAAGCAATATAAATGAACCTAGGGTTAAGGTTAACCCGAAACAAAAATAAACAAACAACCATCCTAAAGTAAACAAAAAATGTCAATAAACACTAGCCCTTAAAATGAACAATTAACAATAATAAATAATCCAAAAATAAATAAGACAGACTTGGCAATATACAATATATCTTAAAATAAAAATTTACAATAAACAATACAAAAGTGATAATGAATAATATACTGTACCTCTTTATCAACAATTCACATTCTGACAAAAATGGGAAATTGATATAAAGCATACCAACAGTGCACGCACACATGTGAAACACACACACACACACACACCCAAACACACATTTCATGACGCCATTGTTTTGTTGTGGTGTGTATGGTCCCAGCAGCTGTGTTGGTGGTCGTGCTGGTGGTGCTGGGTTGGGTGGTGTTGACAGCTGAAGGCCTGCTGCTCCATAAAACCATGCCCCTCCAACCTTTAAACATCACAAGGAACACCCAAAACATGCACGCGTACACACACACACACACACACACACACACACACACACACACATAAACATACACACACACTCAGAAGGACCCGAACATGCACGCGTATGTGCAGGAACAGGGTCATCTGGCATTTGTCATGGCCAACACTCCCCTCCTTTAATTCCACACACCTAGAAAAGTTCTTAAACATTTGACCAGTAAAGTGAGGGCTTGTTGGGCTGTTTTGATGAGGGACCCATAACTCTTGTTTCACTTTTAATGGTATCTCACTGGCAGAACATCAACTATTATACAATGATGTAAGGCAGTGTTTCCCAACCTCACGGCCAACTAACAGTTAGTGATGCAAAACTCGAAATAATGCGAAACAATTCGTTCATATCAAACAAATCTTCAAAATGACTCGGGAGTTGGGTTAAACTCAGACTCAGTGAAACTGAAGACGGAATTTACAGGAAGTCCAAAGCAAAAGAAGGTCTAGGTATTTGGCATAAATCGTATTGAATATGCCTGTGATTTACTCTTTGCATCCCACCAAAACAAAGCATTTTGAAAGAATTAAACGATTCTTGTGAGCATTCCGAGAAGAACCGACTGGACTGCAACGCCCACCGCGCGTTACACCGACTGAATCAAACGAAAAGCTCTTCATACCGAGAGACTCCAGAACCGACTCTTGAAAAAGAGTCTAACCTTTCATCACTGTCAGAGTTCTCACTTGTTGTGATGAACACGGAGCACAGCGGTCGAAAGAAAATAAATAAAAAGCCCAACTCTCTACTTCGGTAAAGACGTCATAATGGCCCTGGTCAGTAGAAAAGGACCTGGATTCTGCCGCCAAAACATGTGGTGGCAGCAGCTCATTTACAACGTGTGATTCCATGATGTAAAAAATGACGAAAAAAACACATTTCAGGGTTCAGTTAATTGTGCGCAATCGCACTGTTTACCGTTACACTAATATCGTTACCCTCTCACTTGCCTGATTAGCACTGAAGACAGATTAAACCATTTAACTTGGAAGATTATTCAATTATTCAACCATGAGGTTAATAATATCTGGGGTTATAGACAGAAGTGTTCTAGTGGGTGTTATGTACACATACAACATTTGACTCAGTGGATTGGTGAATTATGTTTGTGGATTTTGAATTGACATATATCAAATATTACTTCAAGTCAATCTCGAAGATTTTCATTGAAATAAATGTCTGTAGAGTTACTATCTATGGCTGAATGAGGAAACACTACGGTGACTGAGCCTGTGTTCCACTGATGGAAGCTCTTGCATCTGCAGTATTCTGAGTATCAACAACCGGGTGTCGGGGGCGACTTTCCCGGGAAAAGGAATAATAAAAAATAGAATGTATAGAATGTATAGCAGTTTAGCTGTGATATATTGTTATGGGTGTTATTCCGATAATAGTAAAGCCTCAATTGAGACCTGTTGGATGATATACTGTAGCGTTCATCCCTGTTCTCCTTCAGGTCCTCAAGATGGATCTGCAACTCCTGTCCTGAGCAGTGGGCAGGGGGCATCCCTACTGCACTTTCCCTCCATCTTGAACGTTGATCCAGGGAACCAGACCATAATGCACGAGGGGAAAGAGGATGGAGATGATGATGATTTTGATGATGGCTGAGTTGAACTGGACTATGAGGAGGAGGAACGTGAAGGCAGGAGGGACATCCTGGTGATGTGAGTTTGACAAAAAGTAAATTTTGTGAATGTGCATGTGTGAAAATAATGTGTGTGTGTTATTTTTTGATCCACAGTGGTTTCCACACCACTCCACTGCCTACTTTACTCCACCATTACTCTATCAATGCTTTAATATCTGCAGCTGCAATAATCTAAAACCGCCGATGACTCTTGATGTGAATTGTGAAATCATTAACAGCAAGGTCTGGGTGCCATTTATCAGAGGTGGAAGACATTGGATCCTGAATTCCTGTTCAGTTGAGCACACTTTGCTATAGATTTAGCAGAGTTATTTTGCAAACCGATTGCATATAAATATTAATAAGCATTCAATTGCGTTTGGCTCCGCTACAGTGGCGCTCTCTTCCTGACCTGACAAGCCCATGGGCGCCCATGATCATCTCACCAAGTGACCCCAGAATGGGGTCATCGCTATCTTCTCACAATATATCTTTGGGATCCTCAATACATATGTTTTCCAATGTTGGTTCCTTTGCTCTTTCACCCCTATGTTCTCTAAAAAACAATTTCTCCAATTATATACTGTATTTGGTTCCTTTGTTCCCTCACCCATATGTTTCCTCAATATATTTTTATCTCATTTTAGGACCAAAACTACTATGAGTTATCCTCAGACCACTGTTGCGTTCTACTATAGCAACACCTAGATCAGTGCAAGTAGCTAAATGACTGACTGACTGACTGACTGACTGACTGACTGACTGACGCATGGTTGAAATGTGCACATTTTGGTGGTGTCCAGTAGTGCTGGGTGATATGGCCAAAAGTGTTAAAATAAAAATATGTTACTATAAAATATTTCATACCATTCAATAACGATATTTATCACAATATGTTGTATGCCATGATGCATTTTAAAAACACATTTATTGTTGGAATGAAATTGTCCGAAATAAACACTAAACATTTTAAAATAAAAATCTGCATTGTAAAAAAAAGGTTCCAACAAAACTTAGCAGCATTTAGCATCCTCTTTTTTTTATTTTTTATTTTTAAACAAAATACTGTAAATATCAAAGAAAAATAGGGGGAATAATTCAGAAGAAACATTATTTTTATGTAATGAACATTGCACAGCACTCGTAATGTAAGTAAGAAGTGAACAAGAAGTAACAAGTGCAGCTGATTTAATTAACATTTCACTTATATAACATTTTGATAAAATCAACAACAAAATATTTATGGCAAGTCAGTCTAAATCAAAATAAATAATAACGTTTGTGGTGTTGCCATCGTCGGCGCGTCTTGTCGACATATTTTACACAATGGATATTTACCATCGGCTTTGGGTCGGAACTTAAATATAAAAAAAACGCCAAACTATCAAGGTATGTGGCCGTCTGGTCAACGATACATCGCCTTTCTCCTTCTCCTCCGAGTTGCTCGTTTTTGGACGCTGCCGCTCTGTCTCCACTACCGGTGTTTTACAAGCCCAACCTACCCAGGAGGGAGGGGGCGGGGCTTCTTTCTATAGCGACAAATGTAATTGGCTAGAGATGAAAGGTCAGCTTTAGATCGTCCAAATTGATTGGCCTTTTGTTTCTTCTATAAATGAACAAATCTGCAGAAGACATTATCGAAATTATCTAGCTTATTTTATTTAGACATAGAGGAAAAAAATATTGTGATAATTATCGTTATCGTTTTATCTGCCAGCACTAGTGTCCAGTCGTGGCCAAGCATTAACCAGGGCTTGCCTGGTTACCTCTGTTTGTCTACGAACATGATACCTGAAAAATGTAAACATGGATTTGCATTAAATTTGGTTGGATGGTGTGTTATGGGTCAATGAACAACTGATTAACTTTTCAGTAGCAATGGGTATGGTCTATCACATTTTAACAAGGGGAACGTAGGGCTGAGGTAACAAAGGGTTGAGGGAACATAACACCAACATTTGTGCTAAGGAAACACAAATGTTGGTGCTATGTTGAGGGATGAAGGGGCTGTAAGAACATAGACATGATCCCCACATAACGGAGCCAAGTATTAGCACCAAATCAGTTTTATCGTCTGATACAGTGGGTGCAGCTGGTACCACTGGGGTAGTGATAAACCGTCTGCACAAATGAGTTTGTAATCGTTGCACATCACCATTAACATGCGGCCGATGATGCGATCAGCTGACTGCAGTTTGGAAGCACATGACTCCACGCCTCACCTAAATTCACGCCATAAGCCACATTACAGCGTCTTCATTTTCAGGAGGGGAGTGTAAAACCGCATTATAAAGAACCAATCGGTTAATCGCACCTTTATCGCGTATCCTAAACGGGTCATTTAAAAAAAAATTCTGCTCCCATGTGGGCCTACCGCATAGATAGATAATTAACACACTCCCTGCAATATTAGCTGGAATGGAAATTTGCATTCACGTTTGCATCACCTGTCAAATATTTGCTAACCACTGTTACACACCACCGGTGATTCCTTTGCTTTATTCCTTTTGTGGGCTGGTGACCGTTTCACACTTGCCGCAGTGATGCAATTCTTATTATTTTTTTTTTTTTGCATGAATTCTTTATAAGGCCTCGCTCCACCAAATAGAATAACTAATATCAAAATGTGTAGGGAAGAAAATGTATAGAATCCATTCCATCCAGCCTGATGGAGGGGGGTGGGTATAGGAAAATGGGTCTAGGAAAATCGGTGTAGGTAAACTGGGTGTTTCTGAGAGAGAACTACAGGGCGAAGATGAAGCTCACCAACACTATTGAAGGAAGGAAGGATGGAAGGGGACAAGGAAGAGAAGAACCGCTGTAGGGGTAAAACAAAAGGTAGGGGGTACACAGGGTTTAATTATCCATCCATCCAGTCAAATAGTCAGCAAATGCGAACGGCAAATTGCGGAGATCACGAGGCGAGTTGCTGTAGTTGCTCATGGCGTCTCTCGGCGAACTTAAGTTTCCAGGCTAATTAGCGTAGCGTGGCGCAACAGTGTGAAGGGCTTTTCCCACCAGGGTTACTACCGCTCATCCTAGACGGCTCATTTTTCGCGGAGCAAGACAGCGTGAGACCCGGGCGGGGAGGAGGCGAGGAGCTCAAAAAAAGTTGGAAATGAACGAGAGAGAGAGAGAGAGAGAGAGAGAGAGAGAGGGAGAGAGAAAGACAGACAGACAGAGGGAGGGGGAGAGTAAAGAAAGAAAGAAAGAGGTAGAGATAGAGAAAGAGAGGCAGTGTCAGGGAAGGTTAATCACGGAGCAGCGGAGCGGAGCAAAGCTGCCTCCGACTCGTAGGGAGGTGGGTCTGGTCGGCGTCACGTGGGCGCAAGGCTCCTAAATATATACTGCAGGAGCTTTCCTCTGAGTTAGCAGCAGCAGGGATGGGGAATTAAATGTACCAAAATCAAACCACTTCTAGAAAAAAGTAAGTGAATTAAGTGAATGTTCAGATATTTGAAAAATGTACTTAAGCACTTGAACCACTGCTGCTTAGCTCCATAATACATGGTAAAATAGCATTTCAGCACTTTTCATACATTTGTCATTAATGGAGGATGAAGATGAAGATGATGATTGATGATAATACGGGACTTTTGGTGTATAACGGATACAGTATATGTAGGTATACACAGTATATATACACTCAGTGTGCACTTTATTAGGTCCACCTGTACAATCGAATGTAATCCAATACACCAGCTCTGCCATGAAATTTGCTTTATGTTCCTATAATGTTCAGGTTTTTTATACGCCGTCATAGAAGAGGTGTTAATTCAATGATATGTTTTAGCATCAAGGTCATTGTTGGTGGTGGTGTTGTACTGAGCTGCATTATATTCAGAGGTGTTTCTAATATTTTGCCCCCTCATGTATGTAAATAGGACAAAAAATGAGAAACACCTTTCATTATAATGTAATTCAGTACACACAACACCACATTTAAATATGACCTCAGTCATAAACATATCATTGATTTTACACATTCCCGACTCTGTCAACAGAAACTGAACATTATAAACTTCATTAAAGTAGAATTAATGGCAGAGCTGGTGTATTGGATTACATTGGATTGTACAGGTGTACCTAATAACGTGCACACTGAGTAGATTCTTTCGAAAAGGTCCTGGGAGTCGTCCTTGTCCAAATGCTTCCCACACTTGGCCTCACATCCTTCATCCTCCTCCTCCTCCTCCTCTTACTCCTCCTCCTCCTCGGAGCTTTGATCTCTTCCACCACCTTAAACCCATCTCACGCACAGCACATTATAACCGTCACGGCGCCGGACCCTCCTCTCCTCGGGGTTTGAAGCAGGACAGCCCTCCAGTCCAGTCCCACTCTGAGTGACTGAGTGGGAGCCCGCAGCGCTCATGCACATTCTGCTTCCTGTCTAATTCACGTTCCCCCGTCAAGTGGAGCCGAAGCAAAACAACACACAGGATACACAGCACAATATGGTGTATGTGATTTGATTTGATTGGATTCATCGGCTGTTTAAGTTTGAGCGCACACAACACCACACTGTAAGAAATAATGAGGCACCTTGACTGAAAAAAGTTTTCATTGGTGAGTGATAATATCTGCAGGTTATTATATTATGAGGGTTATTACAGTAAGGTGCTCTGAATATGGAAGTATTTTCTTTCCAAATCATTTCTTTTTTTCCCTAAAGACCCCCATCATATTGTGTACGGTACACTTTTCTATTTTTGTAAGAATGTGAATCGTTGATAAAGATATTTGTTAAAGATTTTTGTTTATTGTAAATTGACAAATTGTTTTTTGATTGGTTGATTCATATGCTTATTTGTGTTTATTGTTAATTTTAAGGTTTAGTGTATATTGTCAGATATATCCATCCATCCATCCATCCATCTATCTGTCTTTCATATACTTATGCAACTTAAGTGCAGTGTGAT
>OMKR01044629.1:0-14601 GCA_900302355.1 Cyttopsis rosea | reverse complement strand
ATGACTGATCGTGCAGTGACTTTTTTTTTCTTTCTTTGATTGGGTGGGCAAGACGCACATTACGTCGGCCATGGTGTCACTCCCTCTGATGGTGTCACCCGGTGCCGCACTCGCATGAATGCGACCACGTGAAATTTTAACTCGCACACTGTCGCATATTCGACCATTTTGGTCGCAGTCTGGAGCCCTGTGTACAAGTCGAAATCCTGAGCCGTTTTGTTTTGAATCTGTTTATATTCTAGCTGCCTTCCATAGACAACATATTGTTCACAAAATGGAAAACAGACTGTATATCCTGAGGAACAATCTTTTGAAACTGCTCAGACATGGCGGTCCAGTTGAACTGACTTTGAGCCTTTTGTTTAGATCCATAGTTTCCATTTCAGCAATATAAAACTGATTTGCACTCCTATGTGACCAATGCAATGGCAAAGCAACCCCTTAGCCATTGCAACTACCAACAAGTTACTGCTTATTGTTTGTTTTATACTTGTACTTATACTTTACTCATTGTACTGTGCTGATTGTGTTTTGTATTGTATTGTTCATTATAGCCAAAATGTGTTTCCCATGTGCCCCCTTCACTCAAGAAAGCTCCCATTTTTATGGCATTGCCAATGTGCCACAGATTTTCTGTACCTTCAGAAATAAACCAATATAGGTCCATGTTTTACCACACGCAGAGTGGCAAGCTGGAACACAGTGAGCGTGGGGCGAGGTGAAAGAGGCAGATGGTGGTGCGAGCTGTTGCGTCTTCACTGCCATCCCCTCCAGCTGGTGTCCACATTTTGAGAGTGTGGCGCTGGTTTAAATCCCACATTGCCCGGTGTGGCCTCTCAGGCCTCTTAATTCCAGCGCTGCCCTTATGGTCTCACCTTTTAAAAATAGAGGGAACAACAGCAGCCAGGATTTCAATGGCACCATCTCTTACTGTACTAGTTGAACTCCACATAACATAAATGATCAAAACTATTCAGCAATCTTTATTAGAAAAATTGTTCTGGGTGAATGCCATTCTACTCCAACAGCATAGCCTCCATCCAAATGGGAGTGGAGGTCAGATGCTTTCAGCTATATTCTCTTGAGATCGATTGAGTTAGTATGTTTGGAAATGTAGTTTGGAAGGTGACTATTGTTCATATCTTGCCAGCTCAATAAAGATTTGGCTCACTGTGTGTAGAATCCTATGGCTGCTGATGTTAAAGTGGAAATCTGTAAGATTTATTTAGTTTAAAACCCAATATTTGGTACGTTTTTTAGCACTTTTCAAGAAATAGCCATTCAATGTATTTGTGTTAGGCAAGAGCTCCTTTGTATGCTGTTCCCACTGTTGGTGGTGGGGTCCGCCTTTCCTGGCAAGATCAGACGCACAAGAAGTTAAAGGCGGCCACAGTGAATTCGATAAAACAGCATAGCTAATTGTCTTCAGTAATTGTTGATATGGGTATTCACAAAAAACTGCACTCTAAGATGAAAACATATCCCCACCACCTCAATTGACCAAGAAAAACAAAACAAATTAATGATTGGAAGAAAGCAAGCTTTGTGAAAAGAATTTGACCATCTTGGAACAAAGAGGGTAAATCCAGACGTGGTGATTCCTTTTGCAGTTTCAAACTAAGTTCTGGGACTTTGTCCCAGACTTTGTTATGTAATCCACCCAACACAGATGATTTTATGGATTGTGATTTGGATGGCCACTGCTTGTATATAAATCCCTTATAGCCTGCATGTGCAACTGCATATACAGTGGCATATGATGAGTACAAGTGGGCTGAGGCCCAAATTCAAGTAAGAACATATTGATGAACCCTGAATTTGTGCCTACAGCAAGCACAGATTATTTGTGTAACTGTTGTGTACTGTTTGTGAATGCTAGGAATGTGGATTGTTAAGAAAATTGCTCGCTTTTGTTCTTGCAGTCAACTGCAGTCCACTTTTTTAATGAAGTATTATTAAGTATAAATGTCTTACCCGTAGGAACTTTTCTTCATTTTTGACTTACATTATTATTTATTTATTTTAAAATTTTGATAATTTTTGTATCTCTGCTGCAGTACGGAATTGTTGCGGGTGCAGTAACCAGGCAAGGGCATTTGTGGAGTAGTAGGGGGGAAAACATGTGAGCTAGTTTTGGCTCTTGGAGTGTGGATATACTTTGTGGCCGCTGCCCCTCCTTTATGCAGTTTACTCATCCTACATGACCACAGATTATCTGCAGCCTAGTTTAAAGTGTGGTGAAAGAAGTATTACAC
The DNA here is from genome assembly GCA_900302355.1 of Cyttopsis rosea. NCBI lineage: Eukaryota > Metazoa > Chordata > Actinopteri > Zeiformes > Parazenidae > Cyttopsis > Cyttopsis rosea. The sequence goes on along the minus strand of OMKR01044629.1, from coordinate 12,346 downwards.
ACTTTTTACACAGTCAGCCGATTGCAAATTGGTTGTCTTCATCCAGTGTTGAAAAGTAAAGGTCTGTACTCACATAAAGCTATAATCTTGAACTTTTTCATTTAAAGGTACTATATTTTGTTTTCTGAAAATCCTTGTTTTTAATGACACCGGTAGCCGTTAAGTGAACTGCAGTCAGCATCCCGCTCGCACTCTGTAGGCGTGAGCGAGTGTCCTGCGCAACGCGCCAGAAACTCAGGTAAAACTATCAAACTAGGCAGTGCTGATCAATTATGAATCAAGATTCTGTTACTGCATTGCCTATTTCCCGCCTGAAATGTTTTCAGAAACATATTTTAGGGAACTTGTTGCTGTAATATGAGAGTTTGTGACCAGCCGCCATTTTTTTCTGCTTAAAAACGGACAAGCCAAAACCAAGCATCACCCAACTTGCATGTGTCAATCAATACTACGTTGTCACTCATTTCCTTGCTCTGATTAGTTGTAGGTCTATACAATTGTGACCAGAGGCATTTTGAAGAGAGGAAAGGCACTCTAAAAGGCACACTAAAATGTCACTTCCTTTGGATTTGGCGCTAAAAACAGCCCGTGTCCTTTACATAGAAATCAGTCCACAGGCTGTTATAGGCAACCGAGAAAATTGGTCGGGGAAGTTCTCATTTTTTAAGTTGCATTACATTTTTACTCTGCTATATTTCTAACACAGTCACACTACTCAAGTTTACTTTAGTTTAAATTATATTTATGCAGTCAGATTGTGTATTCCCTCCCACTTTTTACACCTCTGCTGTCTGCAAGCAGGGCATACAACAGAGGGCATTTGATGAGGGTTTATCTGCAAGTGGAGTTCCAATTCTCAAGCTGCATTACCATTCTTTTATAATGATGAAATACTTGAAGCTGCCAGCCAAATGGATCTTGTGGAGGAGGCCGAGAGTCCGGTAACTGTTAAGACTGCAACGTTAGAGGAGCCCGGGGCGCAAGACAGGGTCACATAGGGTAACAAAAAATTGTGGACTTGATCTATCAAACTTCCAATTTAGGATTACTCATTCATAATAAAAAATTATCAATGTGGTACTTTTACTTAGAGCCATTTTATGTGAGGGTATTTTTACTTTTAGTAAGTAAGGTTTTTTTGTTAAAGTTTGTCTTCCTCTCTTTTTTTTTTCTACAGGTGTTCACCATATTTGCTTTTGCCACCACAGGAGGCTACTCCGGGACAACCCACTTTACAGTAAAATGCTTAGATGCTAAGAAGGTGGAGGTCAAACCTGAGTTTGGCTACCCTTTCAGGTACATCACACTGGGCATTCACAGACATTTCATTTCTATTGGCTGTTAGAAACACTTATTTTCATTAGTCTGCAACAATTTTCGGATGGCTTAAAAAGTTATGGAGCCTTGTGTAGTCAGACTTTTTCGCTTATGTGACAAAGTAAACCTTGTGGGTAACTGGTCCAGAGATCCTTTAATAAGCTAGTGCGAACAACTTGTCACATGTAAGAGTGTCAATCTAATATTTTTGTTCTAAGGACTGGTTATAAAAAGAAAAAAAAGAAAACGTCTGTGACAACAAAGCAGTTGTTTTATGTCGTAGTCAAAAGTTAATCGTTCAGTTTCCCTGGCAAAAATATTGACTTGAGATTTTCAGACGTTGTGAAAATCGTTCTTTTATCATTTACGCTCTCTCTTATTGCATCCATTGGAGAGAAGGATAAACTTTGGTGAGTAATCTCTCAGCCATTTGCCTGCGTCTCGGTGTTCAGAAGAAAAGCAAAGAGACCGAGAATGCCTTGATTGACAAACACAATATTGGTTTCAGGTTGTCCGACCACCCGTATACATTTCCGGCATGTGGTGATGGAACAGGGAACAAGACCTTCCTCCAGGGGGACTTCTCCTCCTCGGCAGAGTTCTTTGTGTGCGTGGGCGTGTTTGGCTTTCTCTACTGCACCGCCACGCTGATCCTCTACCTGGGCTACCAGCAAGTCTACCGCCAGTCCAACCGTGGGCCCATCATTGTGAGTATGCTGCCGACTTGTGTGGAGACACCGCATATATTCAGATGTTTGTAATATCTTCAGCTTGGAACCATAAAGTTGTAGTCTGAAATATGATCTCTACCGCCAGGACCCATCATCTTGTACTGTGAAGTATAATATCTACAACCAGGACCCATTAACTTCTAGTATGAATTTAAAATATCCATCAACCATAGCCAAGAACCATATACCCGTAGCCTGATAATAATCCCGAATTTCTATTGCATTTCACTTTATAATTCAGTCTGAAGTTTCTTCCCTCTAAGTCAGTTTCAGAGACTGGGCGGGGTCAGAAATTGAGTCCTTGTGATTTGACCCTCTTGCTTCAACCTAAACCAATCTGTTGTTGCTGTGCTTTTAAGCTTTAGGTCCATTCCTTGGGTTCCGAGTGAGGTGGAGGGGTTGGTGTTTGGGGGGGTGGTGTGGGTCAGCAGTTGGTACCACATACAAGTACCTTACACCTTCAGACAGCTGAGACCCTAAGGAATCATTTGAGATGCAGCTTGACACTGTATGTCAATCTTTTGTATCAATTAAAAGGTAATAAACATTATATTTCTAATTGTGCCTGATAAAATTATTTATATTTTGAGTATAAAGGGGCTTTAAACATTATACTCATGCCTAATGATGGCCATTCCCATGCTCAATTATGTGTGATATTATATGTGTTGCTGCACCAAGTTGTGGGTTGATACCATTAATTATACAGCTTTGGTACACTTTCTAGCCATTTTTGACCACTCGGGAATGGGGGGACAGGGTCAAAAATACCCCCAAAGAGAACTTAATGCAGCATTAAAGCAGCAAAAGAACATAATGCTGTGATGCAGCATCAATAACCTTTGAAAATTGGAGATTTATGTGAATTTGACAATTTCAACGATTGGATGGCTCAGAAAAACCCACTTATCTTCAATGTACCTGGTCATCCCATACATTTTCTGAATGGTCTGGGTGTCTAGATTCTGGGTCTAGAGTTTCATGAGGCTGTGATTATCCTAGAGGTCACAATAGGTCATTTTATACAGCAAGAAAAAATGCTGTCATCACATTGAAATGGTTACTATGAGGCCATATTTTATCCCACATGAATGCAATTGGGCTCTTTGGATTCTGGCCATGCTGGTCACCATTTTTCCTTCGCTCAGCGCTACGTCACACGTTTGCTCTGATTGATTGTAGGTCTATCCAATTACATCCAGAGACATTTTGGTCTGTGCCATTGAAAACGGTTGGCGATGCCAGGCTACCAAGAAGCAGTTCCAAGTTGGAAGCGGTTCCAAATTTCCAAGAACCATGGATTCGATAAGACACGTGCATTTAAAGTCTGCTTATCGGTTCCTAACTTTTGCATATTTCAGTCGCGCTCCCGACTCGTTCACCTTGTTGTCGCAGCGTAGTATCAGACAGTCAAATGTTGTAATAATCCATCCAATGAGTAATTTCCTGAAGCTGCACCTTCTGCCATGTTTGTTTACACCCGCTCCGTGCAGATACCGTAAAGCACTGACATAAAATAGTGCCGTAAAGCAGTTCTGCCGCTGATTTGCGACATATTGACCACACACACACACACACACACACACACACACGTGTTGACTTTGCATTGCAGACATCCACTCTCTTTGACTTTTGTTGCTGCTTCCATAACAATTGATTGTTATGGATATTGTTATTGTTAAATATTCTGTTATATTCTAATATATATATAATTTGTTATATTTTTCCATTGTTTATTTAAATAGTTTTGGTTTGTAATTGTTTTTGTTGATCATTCCTTATAAGAAAGACAAATATTTATTTTTATAAATGTAGGGGAGAATAAACCATCCTGTCACAGTTGAACTGTTTACTGATTATAGCCTAAATGTGCCAAGAATAAAGGTAGGCAAATTTTTTTTCTTGAAATATTTGTTCTCCAAAAAATATTGGAGTCGGAACCGAAATTCAATAAGAACCGGATTCGATGAGCGGAAACGATACCCAACCCTAGTCATTTGTGCAATACAAATGTGTTAATAAAGGAGAAAGTATTGCGCACAAAAATTGGCATCACTGTTACTCCGAGCCGAGCAGCCATTGATTTTGTCCTCCATCAAGGCGACCAAGGGGGATACAACGATTAGTAGTCGCTTCTCTTGACCCATTTCCTCCAATACCAGACCATACCAGACCATACCTGATAGATGAACCTTTTCCCCAAATCCTGTAGGGATAACACAGAAAACATCACCGAAAATTGTTCCGATTTTAAAGCTGATCTGGTAGTTTTTTCAAAACGGCTTCTATAACAGAATCCAAGCTTTTCGCTACGGGAGTCGCCAGTTCTTTTCTGTTGGTCGCACTGTTTCTGATGCTACAGTATCTGCTACGCTACTGAATCGCAGACAAATTTTAAAAAGTGGCTGGGGCTGGCGATTCAGGGGCTGGAACCAAATATACTCGTACTTTGAAGTATAATGTCTACAGACAGGAATCATACACGTAAGGTATAACTTATACAACCAACAAACATTTTCAGAATTTTACTTTTTTCACAAATGCATAAAACTGATCTGCATTGGTATTAAAGCCAGGAAATTATAAGTGCCAGACCAGTTTGCCGCACTGAAAAATAATCCCTTCACAGGTAGATGAACCCATAGCTTACAAAGCAAGAAATGACAGGTCCACTGACTCCTCTTTCAATATCCTTTTATGCTGTTTCAACCTGCTTCATATGTAGTTGGAAGTAAAACTAAATTGTATTTGGACTTCCATATCAGTTTTAACATAACTGAAAGCTCTGCAGTGGTGCTGTGTGTCTGCAGTTGGTGGACATTACTAATGTGAGGCATCTGTGACGTGGCTGAAATGCAGATCAAATGCAACACTTCAAGGTGGCTTAAAGGTCACCTCCAGTATGTTTAACATTCTGGACTATTTATTGCTTTATGGCACTCTCTGTAGCACTACAATGATCCCACAGTCAACACCATTCAATTTCACACTGCCACCATTATTTAAAATAAGTAATGGCATTAATCAGTGATGTTGGGCTATGCAATTCTTCTGACATACAGAAGGATTGCTCTTTGTTTCTTGAATTGAGAGCATGGTGTGTACTGTTTAAGGGCCTTAAATTGACGTAAAAGGTCTGAAATTTGTTGCTGCATTGGTTTTTTGGGGGTTACAACAGAGGGTATTTGTATACCACTGCATCCAAAACAGAGATTATCTACAAGGGAGTCATGGAAAACCACATTCCAACCACATTGGATATAAATCCACTTTTGGGCAACTTGTTTTGGCAACATTTGTAAAATTCCATCACAACATCTTTTTTTGAAAACTGAAAATACAACTTCCATCAAAAATTGTGAAATGTAGGTTTGCATACCGACTATGTAAGGGCCAGCATATCCCAAGTAACTCATCAAAATGTTTAGATGAAAGCCATTTTAACTGGAATGTTTGACAAGACATGAATTCACACAGAATGACCTGTTCACTGCAGGGTTAGACCAGCATGGTGAAAGGATCTATTTGAGTGAATTCTAGATGGTTTGTGGAGAAGATGAATTCCTGGGAATTTATGACATTTGGGAATGAGGGAAGAGGGAATGGGCAAGTCACAAGTACAGCCGGAGACGCAAACGTTTGGCCAACGTGAATCGCCGGTTGCAGAGAAGAGTAAAAGTGAAAACACTCTTCAGGGTTCAGACTAGGGAATACCATTGATTTCTATGTGAAATGTGGGTTTGTGAAGCCCTTTGAGACTGTATTGTGATTAAGGGCTATATAAATATACTTGACTTGACTCTTCAGCGTACTCAGTAGGCTCTGCCCTCTGCCAGGACCTGGTAGTGACGGCGATATTCGCCTTCCTGTGGCTCGTGTCCTCGTCGGCCTGGGCCAAGGGACTGACCGATGTCAAGTGGGCCACCAGCCCCAAGCACCTGGTGGAGGACTGCAAGGGCGTCTGTATCGAAGGGGAGTACCCTTCCATGGGCCGCCTCAACGCCTCCGTGGTGAGTTCGCTTTCCCTCGATAAGTTACGTATTAGCTAGGGATGTGCAATGCCTTTTATATTACCCGGGAGTCAGGGGTCACTCGCAGATTTAAAGTATTCTTCATTCACACCTTGGAGCAATTTTTCTGCCTCTCGTTCAGCGTTCAGGAAGTACTGCGCGTCACACCAACTGAATCAAACCAAATGACTCAAATGACATCACTCGTCAAGATACCGAATCTGAAAAAAATAAATACAAAAGAGTCAGCCCTTTCATCACTTTTACAGTAAATAAAAATCTTTTTTTTTCTCACAAAAAATACCCACAACCCACAAAAAATATGTTGCCCTAAAAAAAAAGAATGATCTCTGCTATTAACGAATCATCGAATATTCTGACCCATCCCTAGCATAAACACCTTTTCTTTAATTTTTTTTTTTATTAAGTCAGATTAGTGCTTTTCTTTGCTAGCTGTCGTTGTAATGTGATGGTGTTGCGTTCGCTGGCATCTGTCATTTGGGAGACATCCACAGCCTGGAGCTTGCATTACATTATTATATATACATTATACATTATTTTTCTTTCACATATTGGGTAAATCTCTTTAGTTTATTTGCTTAATGTGAACAATTAACTGAATGAAACTTATTTTAAAATGTGTTATTCTCTCCACTAAAGGCATCAAACATACCAATAGGTTGGAAACTTTATAGATAAGGCTCATCATTTTGAATCAATCAAATTTATTTAAAGAAAGATAGAGCTAGATTCCATTGGATTGAATTCAACCTGTAGTGTGTATTTATTCCTTGCTGTGAGCTTCTGAATTTGTGCAAATGGCAGCTTTATCGCATTTGTCACCTTATCCATTAAGCGGGAGGGTAGAGAGTTTGCAGCCAACACGTTTGTTAGGTACATTCAAAACGTGTCAAACTCTGGAAGTCACTATTCAATAATGTTTGATCCCATGGAAGTGTGAGTGCCAACTAGTGATAACTGCCTCTGTGTTTCCCTTTGTGCAGATTTTTGGATTTTTGAACCTTATCCTGTGGGCAGGTAACTGCTGGTTCATTTACAAGGAGACCCCTTTCCACAAGGACCCCATCCCGCCTGCCGCCATGGAGGAAGGAGGAGCCCCCGGACCCTAACCGCATAACTCGGAGGGGTACATAAAACAATACGCAAACGGCAAAGATGCTTTCAGGCCAACATTAGTTCTCATGTCTAAGAAAATGAAATGAAACTAAAGCAATTTCCCCACCCACATCTAATTGGGACCCCTCCTTCAAAAACAGGAAATTTGTTTAAAATTCACTAAGTGGCCCGTTAACCCTGTTTCTTTTTATTTTATTTACGTTTTTCAAAATCTTGTAGATTCACAGTTTTCCAGGTGCCTAAATGATATTTAAAGTTCAAGTACTTTGAATGTGGTGATACTTGAATACTCAGTGTTTATTTGGTGTCAAAACGAGTCAAGAATGGCTGCCGTCACATGAGCAGAAAGTTTGTTGTTGTCGTCTGGAGCCCACTCTTAAGTTACTCTACTCTAAACCCGAGGTGTCTCAGATATCGTTGCCTCACTGTGAGGAGAGAAGGGAAAAAAGGAATATTCATGCCCAACTATACTTGGCTATTCTTCAATCGGCGACCAGGGCGTTTTGCTTTAGATAAAGGAATAAACGGTTGTTAAGGAGGTTTCAGGTTGTGCTCGTATTTGACACGTTTCAAAATCTTGTGTGGCAGGACTGCCGCCTTTTGCCGTGTTTACTCAAGTACCAGTTGTTCACCTGTTATGAATGAAGTTAAACCAGTATGACGGATCATTCAACTTTTAAGTTTCATCTTTTTTTTTTTAAACTGTATTTTGGAGGGAAAAACTATATGTGGGGTCATTATTTATAGTTTATTTTATTTTTTGATATTTTATTTTACATATTTTTAATTCCAATGTTGGGCTTCGTTGTGTGTTTTGTCCTTAAATCGCCACGCAGCTACTCTGTTTTGAACCACCTATTTTATGTTGTTGACAAATGTTACATTTGTCATGCCACTGGGTAGCTTTGAGGCTTAAAGGATATGTTCCGTTTTTCGCAAACAACCGGCCATTAAAACATCGTTTTTCAAGGATGTACCTTTTTTTTGTTTGTTTGTTTTCACAGATCGAAGTACAATAAATGGAGGTAGAGTGGCACCTTACTTTTTCAACGAGCTTCAATGCAGTCCAGTTATAGTCCAATATATTGCTCCGAAAATCCACTGCAGTTTACCAAATGGCTCATCGGCCCCTCCAATCGTCTCCAGTGTGCAACGTGAGCAAAGTAGCATTTCGCGCAGATGTTTACAGATAGTGGAGTTGCACCGCAGCTATTTCTAAAAGTAGTTCCTCATGATGATCCTATATTTACAAAGGAATTGTCAAATTAATTGAAGATGCTTTTGACTACTGCCTGAATGGACGTCATGGTTTTAAGAAGGCGTTTGTTCCATTGAAATGTATTGAAACTTGCGACAAAAGGTAATTCTAAAAGACGATTTGAACTCCCCTCCACTTTACTGTGATCTGTCCAACAATGTTTTAATTGGGTGTTTGTAGCAAAAACAAAGTATCCTTTAATCTTGACAATGATTTAGTATAACAAGTAACATTAGCAGCAACGGTTTTGCCGTCAGAATGAATTAATCCTGCTGTATATCTTTCTTAAGTCCTGCTCCTTCCCTCTGCCCTCTACTTAAAAAGACCGCCTCACACTTAAGATTTTATGCAGGAATCGCACAAGTCCATTGCTCACGATTGTTCTATGCTTTGCACTAAGTGATTTATATGTCATCAATGAAGTCTTGTGCCTTGTTACGAGATTGTTGTTGATTTATGCAAATTAATTTGTGCCTTCTACGCAGATCTACTATTTGATGGCGAGTGCTTCCATAGGGATTTTCAAACAGGATAACTAATCCTAGTGTATAAGTGTGTATACTAATCCATTTCAAAAAGATAAATGCTAGTTTATTTTTGGGGCAAGGTGACAAGTGAAATGCTTTTATGTGAAAGATCACTGTTTTATTTTGTTTTATGTCTTTTTGTTTTGAGAATGAAATTCAAAAGTGAACTGTCTGTGCATCTTTACTGAGTTGTTTTAAAAATACAAATTTAAGACGGCTGCGACTGTTGTTTTCCGCCTCCTCTCTGGACTAGTGTCTTGATTTTATTGTCACCCATGGGAGAATTCTCCATGACATCATCCTCAAAATCCCATCCCAAGAATCTAACTGAGGTCAGTGTGTAGAATAGTGGCATCTTGCAGAACGGACTTGGCAGAAATGGAATATAATGTATTAATTTGTGTATAATCCCATGAAAATAAGAATCGTGTTTCTGTTACCTTAGAAAGAGCTGTTTTATATCTACATAAGGAGCGGGAGTCCCTTCCATGGAGGCCGCCATGTTGCTACAGTAGCCCAGAATGGACAAACCAAACACTGGCTCTAGAGAGGGACAATTGTGAGTTTTGCATCCACCGTAGCTTCTCCTACACGAAGGGTATTCAATTGGTTGCAATCTACAACCTCACCGCTAGATGCCGCTAAATTCTACACACTGCAACTTTAAGTATAACTACACCAAATTGCATGAGATTTTAACTTGTGTATTACAATATGACAATATTGTAATTACACAACCTCATGATGCTACTGAAAGATGAACCATATCAAGTTATCTCCCAGCCCTGTTTGAATGCATGTGACCCGCCTGTACCCACCACCGCTTCTCATGGATTTCAAAGTCGTTCACAGTTCTTATTGAGCTGTGAATCTGTTTAAACAGTTGTTTTGAGTCCCTCGTTGGCAGACGTTCTTGATGAACGAGCTTCTGAAATGATGCCAAAATGTGACACTAGGAGGCACAATTTCCCTGTGAAGATATTGTGGAAAAACTCCCTGCAGATGCAGCAGTTTAGCTTTTATCCGCTAGATGGTGCTGATTAGCCCACTGACTGACACTACATTTATGTAGGAAGGGAATTTTATGAATGTCATGTTTTTAATATTTAAGCTTATTAGAAAATATAACAAAGAACTAAATTATGACATGTCACAAAGTATGGCACCTGCAGTATTTGACATCAGGATGGGGAACCTATGGCCCGTGGGCCTATTCCGGCCCCCCGGTCAACATCACACTTAAAGATATAGGTGCCTATATAGTTTGCCTTTTTGAAAAAGTAGTCGGTCATACCTTATTTGTGTGTGTGTGTGTTACAGTATATAATAATTAGTAATCCCCCCCTTGTAAACAATCTATGCTGGTAAATTGGAGTATAATCACAATCATAAATGATCTCAGATGCATCCTCGGGTCATCACAAGTGATTGACTAACCCTGATTGAGTGCATGAACCGCTTTTTGATCAGTGTGAATGGCAATGCTTTTTATGTCTTCTCCACTACAGCCTTGACATATCCTGTGGGGCTTAAGCACTTAGAGGGATTAGGAAATGGGAAGGTGCCCTCACGTGTATGGGCCTGTGCTATCCCATCCTCAAGAGCTCTGATTCCAGGATCGCTTGCTGCCTTGACATCTTGTGTCACTGAGGATCGTTATTCTTGTAGTCTTCTCTGAGGCTAGTTATTCCACAGAGGTCCACCCTACCCTCCCACCACACCGGCCTTATAAAGTGTACAGAGTTAACGTTTTGTAATTTTCCAGAAGGAGGGGGTTCTGTTGAGGGGAACGCATATTTATTTTACACAGTATTTGCAATTTTTATCATTTGAATGGCATTTCATTATTCATAATGTGTCATGAATAATACTGTTTATTCCCATGGCGTGGCTACAACATGAGGATTTCCTTTACACAAGTTAATAAGTCATAGCCATAACGCATGTACGTTCCCGGGAAGTAAAAAAAAAAGAAGTAATCATGGAATTAAGGTAGGGTGACCAGATGCCAACAAACCCAATGTGGGACACGTTACCAATGCTGAGAGGCGGTCGAAAATGTTTGATATGTCTATCCAACTTCAAAAATAAACATCTCTATTCTGCCCCTTAGCTCATAACATCTCTCTCCTTTTCGCTTTGTGAGCCACAGTGCATTGTGAGACATGCACTGTGGCGCTTTCACGTCGTATTCCCCTCCGTGCGAAATCTTAATACTCTTGAGACTCGCCTTCCACCGGCTTCACCCAGCTATAAGTACTTTCCCGGTCATGGTTGTAGCTGCATTTCCTTTTCCTTCTGCTCAGTTCCATCACATTCCGCCCAAATCTGAATAGTTTGTGACTTTGTTGTGTCACCAAGTTGGGGACCGCCCATTGTTCCGAAGGACCATTATTCCAAAACCGCAATCCGAACATGTCGGGTTAGAGATGGTTTGGTTAAGTTTAGGTATGAGGTTAGAGATGGGTTGGGGTTAGGGTGTTGTCCATGTCCAACGGAACATTTTTCGGACTATTGTTGGTTTCGGAATATTCGGAACAATGGCACGGCACCCCACAGCGGGCCTAGCAAAGACGGTGACGGTTTAAGCTGCACTGTGACCCACGCGTGCGCAGTTTGACTGACATCCAATGCAGCAAAATGTGGGACAGTCTCAATATGTGGGAGGTGGGACATGGGGATGAGGGGAGCCTGGTCACCCTAGATGGAGGTGACCAGGGAGAATGATTCACTGTGTGGCATCAACAGGTGTACACACACACACACACACACCTGCCCAATGTAGGAAGGGAACCGAATAATAGATTGAAAATGAACAGAATTAATAAAAATAAAAAAAATAAAAATACTAAATGGGGCACCAGACGGTAGGCTGTGGGAGGCTCGCGGACGCGCACGCAGGAACTTCCCATCCTAGCGGGAGCGCGAGATATGACGTAAGCCGCTTGCCGCGCAGTGATGATGGCGGTGCGTGAACGCGCAGTAAAAGTAATGGCTGCTCTGGAACGGCGGGTGCCTAGCCTCGATGATTTCGTGGGTCAGAGCTGGAGTACCTGGGCCGAGAGGGCCGGCGCGGCGCCATCGGATGGTAAGGAAGCACCTATCTGTCAGTATCGACCGTTACGGCGCCGAATAATCACCCTGTCCGCTTTTATTTTCGTGGAAACGGCGGACAGCGCTAACCATGTTACCCAAACAAAGACCCTGCCGGGTCCTAGCGCTGGGTGGGTAACATGTTGCTCTCTCCCAGGTCCTAGCGCTTACGGCGTGTTTCGAGGAGGAAAAGGAGTGGTAATCATTTAAATAGCATCAATTTCATTCATGGTTATACACTCGCTCCCTTGTAACAACCTGCGGAGACCCGGG
>OMKR01044628.1:4658-19051 GCA_900302355.1 Cyttopsis rosea | reverse complement strand
TTGGGGATTTGGGCTATTTTCAAGCACTAAGGAGACTTTGTTCATGTGTGTTTGTACTAATAGAAACCTGTGACTGCATGTGTAACAGGGTGTAATATCCCTTTAATTATAATTACACAAAATTGCCTTTTATTGTGCTTGTATTTCCTGAAGTTTACATTTACAGCTGCCTTAAGTGCCTTTTTTTATTATTATTACCTGATTTTTGTTCTTTTGTTTGTTTCCCCCCATTTTGTGATCAAATCTTCAGTCATCTTATAGTTTACCATTCATTATATTAGTTATTTTGACTGTATATCAATGGCACTGTCCGCATAGAATGCATAGATTGCAGTGTTTTGGTGGCTACAGAGAACATGATATGCCAGCATCCACCTGGTTTTGGTGTAACCACGCTCATCCCACCTCTGTGGGAATTGTTTTATTGACACTTTCTAAAAGGAAGCTGTTTCTTTTTTATTTATCTTCAGGTGTGTCTTTTATTTCTTTGATTTTGAACATTTTTGTGATCAGAGCCCTTTTGCTCTGGTTCTCTTGGGAAGAGGGGTTGGAGAATTGTTTTATGGGCACTTTCTAAAAGGAAGCTGTTTCTTTATATTTATCTTCAGCAGCAAATAATGAATGGACGTCGGATGTCCCGAGTCCAGACGGAGACCCTGCGTCATGTCTTTTCTTCATCAAAAAACAAGGCGGAATCAGCCGGTCACACATGTACATACCTCGACTTTCTCCGGAGAGTTAAGCTTCTTTACACAGGTTTGTGTTCAGCTTTGTACATATGTCACGGTGATACATGTACATGTGTCAGAGCTGGAGAGCGAGGGAAGACGAGGAGGAGGAGGATGAAGAAACAGACACTCTTTGTTTGTGCAAGGATTTTCCTCCTCGTTAGGGGCTCTGCGCGGAGCGTCGAACAGCTGCCTCCAGGAGCAAACAGTTGCTTCTGGGATCCCCCTCATTTATCAGGTGCCAAGATAAGGGTTCGGCCAAGAGCAGGCGGACAACATGCAGCCCACTCCCAAGCCTCCAAGTGCACTATCAGTGCCCTCCAGCAGGGGTCCCTTCAAAACGAATGGATGCACAATTTTCGACAATGATCTCCTTAAAGGTGCAGTGTGTAGAATTAGTGGTATTTCGCGGGACGGACTTGGCAATCGTCTTTTCGTTACCTTAGAATGAGGCATTTATATCTACATGGGGGCTGGAGCCCCTTCCACGGACGCCGCCATGTTGCACCGCCATGTTTCTACAGTAGCCCACAACGGACAAACCAAACACTGGCTCTAGAGAGGGACTTTCGTGTTTTCAGCGAGTTTCGCAGCCACCATAGATTCTCCTCCACGGATGCCGCCATTTTGCACCACCATGGACACGGAGGAGAATTCAGTTGGTTGCAATCTGCAACCTCAGTGCTAGTGGCCACTAAATTCTACACACTGCACCTTTAAAGCTGGATTGAATCCGAAAACACATCCAACATCCTACCCCCTGCCAGGAAAATGGGAGTTGTATTTTCAGGCAAAATTGTGAGTATTTTGCACAGCTGGAGATTGCACCTCAGAGGATCGGAGCATTTTGCCTGCGGAATCCAACTCTCCATAGCAATGAATGGACTTCCAGTTTGTTAGTGTCGTTTGTCGGATTCAGTGTAAATCCGGCTTAAGACTAGTAATGTTTGCTACATCCAGTCACTCCAGCGCTGGTACTTCATTGAAGGGAAGGATTTAAAGGGAATTCCAACATTGGTCTCCTTTCTATCAATGGGAAAGTTCATTGCCTACAGAATTTAAATCAGTTCTAAACCACTACCACTACTGCTTTGAGAAGGTCTTTCCATAGACAGCTGAGAAACAAAAGGTTTAAGTGATTTTGATGAATGTCCTTTGCAGAGATTGCTTTGACCAAGCCACAAAGGGTGAGATACTCAGCGATACCTCAATCTGGCTAAATGAGTTCAATGCTGCTTTGGGGCAGAATTCCTCTTCTAAGGAGAGCAAATACAGTACTTTGCAGGACTGCCTACTACCCTGGGAGAGGCTTGATCACCGATTCACATCCTTCTCCACATCTACTACCATGTAGTTCCAGCAAGCTGATGAAGGTATACCCTGCAGTAGCGAACCTTACAAGAGTCTGTTATGTTTCTCAAGTGTCATATTCAGCACCTAGACATGATTTATGCTAAGAAACATCTAAAAGAATAACCAGTTAAAAGGACATTGGACACCTTCCTGAGATCTGGAAAGACTGGGTTAAAATACCTGTGCCTACTCGAGTGGCTCATAGGCTAAAGCCTAATAAACGGGACTACTGATACCTCCTATATCCTCCTGATCATGCCCTCCATCAATAGACAGTGTAAGACAGTAAATGTAAAGGGATCAATAACACATGCCAATGCTATTATTATACAAAATTAGTGAACACCAAAATCATCAGGAGGTCTAAAATAGAGTGCAGGATGATGAGCGTAAATGGCAGAAAACCAATCTGAAAATTCATTATGACATTTATAAGCACCAGTGCTATAATTGGATCATGAAACTATCCAGACATTCTTATTTTTCGAAGATAATATATGAGAACAAGAACAATGCACATACTAGTTTTTTCAACAGTTGACAAACTGGTGAATGTTCAACCCTCAATTTCTAATGAATTTTATCTGACTTGAAATGCGATCAATTTGCTTCATTCTTCAGTGATAAAATTACAAAAATGAGGCTAGATATTGTGAGATCGTCCACCTACGATGATCCTCAGCCCCTCTCCTCCATACCTACTGTAGCACCTTTGTGAACTTCCCAAATGTTGAATTAATGGAGCTGGCAAAGACTTCAGCAAATGAGAACCTCCTCCTGCTCTCCTGACCCTCTCCCAACAAAGTGTCTTTCACTGTCTTTCCACTGTAGTTTTGAACATTGTCAATTCTTCCCTTCACTCTGGTTTCCCATGCTCACTTAAAACTGTGGTTATAAAATCTCTGCTAAAAAGAAAAGCAATTGTGACCCCATTATAATTAACAATTACAGGCCAATCTCCCATCTCCGCTTCCTCAGTAAGATGATAGAAAAAATATTTCGCAAGCAACATAATGACCATCTCACGGCTGCAAAGACATTTTTCGATCTGGTTTTCGAGCCAATCACAGCACCGACACAGCTCTTGTCAAGCTCATTAATGATCTTAGAGTCAACGCTGATTCTGGTAGGATCTCTGTTCTTGTTCTTTTGGACCTATCTGCAGTTTTTGATACTCTTGATCACTCAATCTTAACTCAGCGACTCAAGGATTGGGTTGGTCTAAGCAGCCCTGTTCTAAACTGGTTCACCTCCTACATAACGGGTCGAAACAAGTAAGTAAATAAAGTTAATTTATATAGCACCTTTCAGAGACAACAGTCACAAAGTGCTTCACAATCAAATAAAATCAAGATAAAAACAGATAAAACACACAAGGTGAAACAGACACAACTTAAAACATAAAAAAACACATGCTACCTGATTGCCTGCCTGAACAGATGGGTTTTAACTGCTTTTTAAAAGAGTCCAGAGACCTCAGATTCATTGGGAGACTATTCCAAATTAGTTTGTTGCCAACTGGAAAGCACAATCTCCCCGAGTCTTAAAAGGTGTCCGAGGGACACTTCGAAGACCCTGGTTGGAGGCCCTAATGGATCGGCTCATGGGGTGTGGCTGCAGAAGGTCCATGATGTAATGCGGAGCCTGGCCATGTAGGGCTCTATACAGTACATGAGCACCACAATTTTAAAAATAATTCTAAAATTAACAGGAAGCCAGTGCAGTGAGGTTAAAATATAAAATGTGTAATGTGACCATCTGTTGGATCGTGTTAAAAGTCTAGCAGCGGCATTTTGGACGGTTTGTAAACGTTCCAAGGAAGATTTATTCAGGCAGGTAAATAGAGAATGTGAAGAGATAAAAGCATGTATTAGCATTTCCATTTCAGCTCTTGACACGATAGACCTATGTTTCTTAAAGGTGCAGTGTGTAGAATTTAGCGGCCACTAGCAGTGAGGTTGCAGATTGCAACCAACTGAATTCCCGTGTCTGTGGTGGTGCAACATGGCGGTGTCCATGTAGGAGAAGCTACGGTGGCCACAAAACTCGCGGCGTCCGTGGAAGGGGCTCCAGCCGCCATGGAGATATAAATGCCTCATTCTAAGGTAACGAAAACACAACGATTCTTATTTTAATGGGATTATACATACTTATGAATATTATATTCCATATTCCATTCCATTTCTGCCAAGTCCGTTCCGCAAAACGCCCCTAATTGTACACACTGCATCTTTAAGTGAAAGAAACATGATAGTGTCAGCGTCCTAATATGGGCATCAAAACTCATGGATTGGTCAAAAATCACACCAAGATGACGCAGACTAGACCGAGAAGATGAGGATAAGGCACCAAGGTTCTGCCCGATCACTGAGTGAAGGTTATCAGGAGCAATAATCAAGACTTCAGTTTTATCTGCATTTAGCTGCAGAAAATTATTTGCCATCCTGTTCCTAATTGCATTAAAACAGTTGAACACCTGTTCAATCCTAATTGTATTGAACAGTTGTTCAATACAGAAAGTCTATCAAGCTCATCAGGTTTGAAGGAGAAATATAACTGGATGTCATCGGCATACAAATGATAGGAGATGTTGCTGAAAATACTGATAATCTGTTTTAGTGGAAGCATGTATATGGAGAATAAAATAGGACCGAACGCTGGGGGACGCCACATGACAGAGCAGCAGTGTCCGACACAAGATCACCTACAGACACTGAGAGTCCCATCTGTGAGTTAGGAGAAGAGCCACTCCACTGCAGTCCCAGAAATGCCCACCAGGTGTTTTAGCCTGTGGATTCATATGTGGTGGTCAACAGTATCGAATGCTGCGCTACGGTCAAATAAAACCAAAACCGAACACTCTCCAGCATCTGCAGCCATTACGATACCGTTTGAAACCTTAAAGGTGAAATGTGTAGAATTTTGTGGCATCTAGCGGAACAGACTTGGCAGAAATGGAATATAATATTCATAAGTATGTATTAATTAGTGTATAATCCCATGAAAATAAGAATCGTGTTTCGTTACCTTAGAATGCGCTGAGTTTGGAAATAGGCCTATACTGTAGTTCTCTGGTAGGGAGGGGTCATCTAAAGTAACAGCACAAAAGGAATCCAAGATGGACTGGTGAAGCCTGGTCCACACCAGAAGCGGCACGTCTTCAGATACGCTGCCACGCTGATCGACGCGGGAGGTCACACCGAGCGGAGTCCCGAGAGCGACGCGCCACAAGGCTCCGCGTTTATTCACGCATCCGCTCTAACTGGAGCGTAGGTTCCCATAGAGCGACATTGAAAAGATGTATATGGTGCCTGGTGCATCAACCACATATATACAATCGCTGATGTGCGGTCCTAACGTGGATTAGTTGCAGTAAACACATTTTCCCCACAACAAATTACTTATATATAAATTACATATATTTACATATATACACATATAATATATAAACACTTAGGATATAAGCGCACCGCTCCCACTCTAGCCACGATGCATTCCGATATAAGGATTTGACACGGGCGGCTTGGAGCAGTTTGTTGTTTTATTTTCAATTTATTTTTCAGCAACTTATCAACTCTCCACCAAAGCTGTAATGAACTCGTGGAGATTCTGGCCGTACTAGGACCCCGGGAGGTCCTAGTTCTTAACGGTGCCTTAACGGTGCCCGACTGAAATCACTCAAATACAACAGGGAAAAATGACTCAGCTCAGGTAGCCTCGGGGTCCTAGTGCCCGTCCATCTACATAGGATTCAAATGTGAAATGTAAACAATGAACGCTGATCTCACAAATGAATCTAACGACGTTCATAAACAAACAGACTCCAAATGCGAATTAAATGAAGAGCAAAGGGTTGAAAACAAAACCAAAGATTCACTTTAACCTATTAAAGGTTGATACATTGCACAATTTGTAGTTTCGGAGACGGAATGAAGACGGACCCGGGGTGAATTGAAAATGATGTGACGCTTCGCGCAAACAGTACTTTCATTTCAGATAATTCATTTGTGGGTTTCCACAAGCGCTTGGTCATCCGACATTTGTGGCTAAAACTCTGGATCGTTTCATTTATCCATGGGGACCTTATGGAGGGGCCCTTTCTAAGTTTGAGAGGAGCCACTTTATCCAGCACAGAGGAGCAGTGAATGTTAAATGACTGGACTAAAGGCTCCACATCGTCATCCTGTGAAACAATATTATATAGAGAGATTAACAGCCGCAGCCTCGTTTTAAAAAACGGGTGCGTCTCGTATGCAAAGAGGACTGACACTCCAATTTAAAACAAATTTAAAATAAAATAAATTTGTAGTCACTGACAAATACATCCTTAGAGCCAACAAGGTCAATATCTATACCATGTGTAAAATCGAGGTCCAGAGTCTGCCCTCCCATGTGTGTAGAGCCAGATACGTGTTGCATCAAATCAAAGGACTCTTATGACTCTTACTTAGGAAATTCAGAGGCAGTGTTACACATAGTATCATCAATATGAAGATTAATATCCCCAATCATTAGGACTCAGTCCAGCTTTATAATCGATGATAAAAAAAAATCTGATAAGAAGGAGCCGATTGGGCCTGGTCGTCTGTAACTTAAAATACAATAAATAGGGTTTAGTTGACCGACTCTATACATTTGCAATTCAAATGAACAATGAGACTCGGTGCTTACCATCTGGCATGTAAACTTGTTCTTAAAAACTACAGCAAGTCCACCAACATGACCCGTCAGCCAGGGTGCGCTGATAAAAAAGCAGTCTGCAGGACAAATTTAGACGAGATGGGAATAATCCATATTCCGCTGCTGTGTTTCAGTCAGGAACATAAAGTCCATACTGTACTTTCAGTGCAAAATAAATCATTTAGGACAAATTACTTGTTACCAATAGACCGAGCATCCATCAGAGCCACCTTGACTGGTGAAGGCAGAACAGCAGCAGAGCAGGCAGAGGCGCGAGGGAGCCGGCGGAGGTTCCCAATGCACACACCACGGTGATCCAAGCAAGAGAGGTTGTTTTTGTTTCCACCTTTGGATATGCAGTGTGGACGGGAGGCCCTGTCCAGAATAATGGTCTGTATGGGGAGGGGGTTAATTACAGGAAAGACCAGTAGGGGGAGCTCGCGAGGGTGACAGTACTCTGAGGTGCCGCCGTAGACAGAGATGGAGCTTCCGGGGAGGGTGTGTGGAACAGCTGCAAGTTGGCAGTGAGCATTTGGCTACCCACCCTGTTGGGGTGGACTCCGTCAGTCCTGAAGAGGGAGAAACGATCCCAAAACAGATTAAAATTTTCAATAAAACCAATATTGTGAGCTCTGCAGGCGGACCGGAGCCAAGTGTGGAGGCTGAGGATTTTGCTGAAACGTCCGGCTCCGAGGGCCACTGTGGGAATAGGACCGGAAATAAAAACGGACTTTCCACAACTACTTAATAGGTTAAAAAGGTCATTCAAATCAATTTTGGTCAGCTCAGACTGCTGACGAGCTGTATCGTTTGACCCCACGTGAACTATTACTCATTTGGTAGAAGAGGGGAGTGAGCGCGGCAGCCCTGGGAGCAGTGTGTGGCAACGAATGTTCCTGATTATGGAGTAACCAACTATTAATGTGTTGATTTTAACTCAAGGAAATTCGACATACTACATGGTGTCCCTCAAAGCTCTGTGTTAGGGCCTCTTTTATTTCATCTTTACGTGCTTCCCCTTGGCTTCATAATAAAAATAACATAACGTTTCTTATCACAATTACGCAGACGACACACAACTGTACATCTCATTGTCCCCCAATAACTTAAATCCCATTCAATCATTGATCAACTGCAGTGGCGTCGTTAGGGGTGGGCATCCGGGGCTTCAGCCCCAAATGTTTGATGAATAGCCCCAAATCTAAAATAGCCCCTATTCATCTGTCATTCGGATCATGCATTAAAGCCCTCGAAAATAATATGACATTGTTGATCAAAGACGCAAGTATGGGTCCTCTGTGCAGCGCCGTTCTAATGCACGGGAGCATCCAACCACCAGGGGGGCCCACGACGACCCCTGGACGGCTCCCACCCTCTGACAACCGGTCCGGTGTGTGTGCTCCCATTTTCACACTGTTTTAATGTTGTATTGATGTAAAGCACATTGAGTTGCTCCGTCCATGAAATGTGCTATACAAATATACATTGATTGATTGATTGATTGATTGATTGATTGATTGACTGATTGATTGATTGATTGATTGATTGATTAAAGATTTATAGCTTCACCACACTACACACACCATGCCATATTTCAAAGTCTATAGGGATGGTTTAATAAAATATGTCCCACATGTGTTTTTTATGTCCTATATATAATTCTCCTGATATGACAACTGACTTACTGTAGATTTCAAAGTGTAGAGGGTGTTTATTAATTAAATTCATATGGATGGGACAAATGATCAAACCACAAAAGTTTCTCACATGAATATGATGATCTCCATAGCGGGCCATGGCATGTTCCCTTAAGGGTTGAGGCCATGTTGTTACTAACACTACACAGTTAACAGTGAAAGCCAGAAGCTGTGTGATTATAGAGGAAATAGAGCTCTCAATCAGCTTTTAATGAAAAAATCTGAAATACTACAAATGACGTCATCAACAGCAAAATATATGAATGAATAGCGTAGTAAAATTTGACGATGCAAGGCTCATCCATGTCCACAACTCAGACTTCTCCAATAGGGATTTGTACTTTACTGAACTTTACGAGTACACTGGGTGCTTTTTAATTTGTCTGACTTTTGGATATTTTAAATATTGTTGGCGTCGTTTAGTTGTTTGACGTTTATCTGACATTTTTTCCTCGTTCATTCAAATCCCCTCTTCACTAACTCCTCACTAAATACCTTAAACGTATCTATTTTTGTGTATTTCCCCTGGATGTTGACCTACATGTATGGAGTCTTCCCCCTTCGAGTCACGAACGATTCATTCATCGCGAACAAGTCGTTTAAGTGACTCAGGAGTATGGAGTCACTCCGTCAAAAGAGCGGGCGAGCTAGTGAATCATCAACTCAACGCACCTGAAATAAATGTATGAGGATTAAAGTCCAAGGCATTTGGAATAATTCATAAATCATTTTTGACAGAATTTAATGATTTGTGTGGGAATTCCATTCACAACTCGCTAACTCAACTCTCTCAACGACTCTAGTTTGTCGTTCAAGAAGTCATCCCTCACGCACCGTGCTTACACCAACTGAACCAAGCAAACGAAGAGTCAGACTCTTTTCTTTTTTTTACCGAGTGACTGGTAAAGAACCGAATCTCAAAAACGAGTCGAACCTTTCATCACTAGACACATATTTCACCATATTTCCACGAGGGCCCCTATTATGTTCTTCATAATGAATCCATTGTGGAAAGTAAGGACATGGCGACACAGAAAAGAAGGATAGATACCGGAGCAATATAGAGATAAAGAAGGAAGGGAAGAGTGGGTGAGGAAGAGATAGATGTGGGGGGTGAAAGAAAAATGGGGGGAAAACAGAATGATTAATGGAGTGATGAAAGGAGTGATTCTGGAGCTGTTGTAACAGCTCCAGAATCACTCCTTTCATTACATTATTCATCGCTTGTCCCCCTCCCTCTGTCCCGTTCTTTTTTCACGGGTTTCCCTTTCACTTCAGATTATTCCTTTTGCCGATTCCTTTCTTTTCCGCCGCTCTTTATCTTATCAGCGCCGCGCAGGTGTTCCCCGGAAACACTGGAAATTTAATTTGATTATCAGGTATTCAGATCCGAGGCTTCCCAGCGCGCTCCATGCAGGGACCTGCTCCTCTGGAACAATGCCACCGCCACTGGCGGGACGAGGTAAAGGAAGGAAAAATCAATTTGTCTCTTTCCAGTGATGGAGGTATAGCATTCTACCGAGCGCACCAGGGGAACGGGGGGAGGATAAAAAAAAAATAAATACCGTTGCGTTCTCTCTTCAAAACTTTTCGGTTCTCGCAAGAAACATTTGTGCTCTCTGGTTTCACATAATTGCGATGACAACACAATTTTAAAATGTGGTTGATTCACAGACTATAAACTGATGGGGTTATTATTATCTTCGAGGGAGGACTTCCTGAACGATGAGTCATAGGAGTCGGTTTGTTAGGAATCGTTGTTTTTACTGACACCGGTGGCCATTAAGTGAACTGCAGTCAGCGCCTCCGTAGGCGTGAGCGAGCTCAGATCAAGGTTCCATCTCAGAACCAGACGCATGTGTTGACGCCCCCCTGGAGCGAGATGCTCTTCAGAATAAACAGAGTAAGTTAAATGTTCAAAATGTCAAACTGTTGGGCTCCTCGCAAAATGACATTCTTCCCATGACAAAGAGGGGAATAAACGCATGAATGTAGAGCGACCAGAGCAAGTCCCCGACACTTAGAAATGTCTACTGCAGCACTTTGGGAGAAAGAGAAGGAGCTAGAGAAGGACGGAGGGGTGGGTTCATCATTCTTTCCTCTGCAGAAGACGACAGATGGCGTGGGAGATAGCGAGTAACAACTGACTAAACAGGCTGCCATTAATTACCATTCAATAATACATCACACACGCGCCCTGGATTTTCCTAAACATCACATCTAATTGGACTCCGGCACAAGCTCCTCACACTTCAGTTAATGGAGATTATTATTATTACTGTTGTTAGGGAAATCGGCTTAATAGTCTGTTTGACTCTTGGACTTGGTGACAGTGCGGGTGCTGTGCTACAGACTTACTTACTGCACAATCCCCCCCAAAAATTAATTGTATAATGATATTTTCTTGGAATATTATTATATTATAATATTTAATGATTCGCTATCACGCAACTGTCAGTATGGGAATTGTTGATCCAGAGGTTCATTATTTATTGTTCATTTTTATTCATAGGTTTATGTCTCTGGTTTAATGTTAGGTCTATTTTTATTGCATTTCTTTTATTCTGGGGTTTATTGTATATTGCCAAACTTTGTGTATTTTTTAGTTTTTTTTTTTTTTTTGCTAGTTTATTGATAGGTTTATTTTTTTTATTGTTTATTGTTCATTTTAAGGTATATTGTGCATTTACAATTTTTTGCTATTTTAAAGTTTTCGATTATTGGAGATCGACAAAACAGCAAATTCTTAGGTTTATCGCCATTTTCTTTTCTCCCCTTTATTGTTATTACTTCATTATTATCATTGCCTATTTTTTTTAATGTGACACTGCAATTTCCCTCTGGAGACGAGGTATCTATCCATCTGTTCCTTGAATACGAAATAGATAAACCGCCCCTCTCGGCAGGTACGAGCACTAAATGGAATGGAAACTGATATTTTTGATGCCTGTGCAGACAAATATATTTCTACTCGTGAAAATATGTATAAAATACAGTAAATGTTAAGCAAGAATTTCAAGTTGTTAGATCCTTGGTAGAACTTCCCTTGAAATGAACACTTAGCTCTACGTTGAAGCATTGAAAAGAGTCAAATAACTGTCGAACATGCTACTGTAGCTCGGATCGAAGGCCAAAATTCTAAATCTGCCGAGGAAAAGAAGCCGTTTGAATGAGCTCAATTGAGTGTTTATGTACGATTTGAGGATTGACGCCCCACAGAACGGTCAAAAAGGGACAAAACCGAAAGCAGCCATGATGAGCCATGAGCCAGATTTTAAAACAAGGTCAAAACATCGTAAACACACAGGGAAGTGTTATCTGCAAATGAGTCGTGTTGGGATCCTTGTGCCCTGCTGTTCCTTTCATCATTTTCCCCAAATCAGTTCTCCCGAAAAGCACATTTTACCAGCGTCTCAATTCTACATCACAATCCCAGAAGTTATCGAAAAATCTGGACTTCTGCTCTTTTGTGGGAATTGTATTTCAAATTCAAATTCCTGCATGAGACAAAAAAAAAATGCATTTCAAATGCAATTACTCATTTTCTCAAAACCGTTCTCAAAATATGTATCGCAGCCGCATGTCGAATGAAATTAATTCAAGGGGAAAAAATGTCGCTTTATTAATGATGGATTGGCGGATTTTGTGCGCAAAATCAATGGATTTCTTTCATAGTTTCGTGTGGTTATTTCCCCATTGAAACCAGCAAATTGATTTCCAATGAGATCCTTCATATGAAGGATCACTGAAGAGGCCCCATCAGGTCTCCCTGCTTCACTTTTGATATTTAAATGTTTTCAGCGCGTTGGGGTGTGAGGCCTCCTCTGATCTCCGTGGGAGGCATGTTCGCTTACGTTTCACAGCTGCAAATTACTTTTCAAGGTGCTAATATTCCTCATTAATTATACCTTCTATCCCTCACTTTAAATATATCTGCACCTTTTAGAAGAGAAGCATGTGGTGTTTGCAGGGCTGGGGAAGCTACTTGCTAAATTGCAGCTACTAAGACAAGCAATGAATAAACCGCTACGACGGGTTTCTCGTTTCACTCCGGCGGACGAGTCAAGAGCCGAGATAAATGATCTTGAGAGAAGGGTTTTTGGGATCCACGGTTTGCATTTCTCTGCCTGAATGAATCATTTTGACAGAGGTAAATGATTCCCATGAGAATTCCATTCACAACTCAAAAATGACTCTTCTTCGCCAGGAGTCCTCCCTCGCTCGCCGTGCGTTACACCAACACAAACTGAATCCGAGACTCTTTTTGACGGTGTCTCGCCAAGAACCGAATATCGTTGCTTTCCAAGCGCACTAAGGAGGAGCTGCTGGTGCATTTGCAAAAGTTCAACTTGCATATAATTGCACCACACACCCATTGTCATCGCAAACACACTTGTTTTGTAGAAAGAACGAAAGAAAGAACAAAGCCTCTTGAGATGAATGGCTGGATGATCCGCCCACGGTGAATCATTCAAACCGCCTGACTCACTGGAGAGAAAGGGAAAGCACACACTTTTCATCCACTTGTCGGAGAGAGAGACAGCTCCGGTTCCACCTGTCAGCGGCATCTGCTGAACTTTCGCTCTGTGCCACGGTGTAAGGGCTGACGCGGCGTCACCGCTAAAAAGGCGTGACAGATGGCGTGGTCCGCCAGCAGCAGTTGGCGGAGCTTCGGGAATCGCTGTGGGCTTGTCGCCGCCGTCGCCCCGGTGACCCCCGTCAGTCAGAACTCGGGGAGGAGAAGCCGGCGGCGCTGTCGAAAGAAAAAAAATGGAGCCCCCCGCACCGTCGGTGAGTGAGCGCTCAATAATTACAGCAGCATTAGGTTCAAAATGAACCATTCCTCCGCGAGCGCACAAAGGAAAGTGGAAATGCTAATGTGATCTTTTGTGAATGGAAAGTGTTTCACAACCTTTGGAATAACAAACATGGAAACATGTTAAATCCATGTTATGTAATTTAAAAAACTAAATTAATAACAGGAGTGATAAGATTACAAACAAGGTTTAATTTGCCCTTATAGCCTTTAATTAGCCGTGCAATTGTTTGCTACATGCATCTGAGCATACAGTGACGCTCCACAAATGTCTTATTTTTCTCTTTTTAATCTAAACCTTATTTTCACTCGTAATTGTGAGTCAAACCCGAGTGATCAGAACCTTTTTAATTGGTCCGGTATTGAGAGAACTGCTTTGGCCAACCGCCACACGAGCACCAAGTTTTTCGGCGAACGTGATTTCCTATAGAGTTACTTTTATGTCTTTATTACGCAATGAAACAGAATAGGTTTGTGAGCAAAACGACTGTAATTATATTATATAAATTACGACATTTCATTTTTTTCCAGCCTGATACTCAATGTGTTTGTACAGATTTGTATCGTATACATATTTATGCAATTTGCACATCTTCCTTTTTTCTATCACAATGTCAATGTTTCTTGTTTTTTTTTAATATTTATATTGATTGTTTATTGTTAATTTCTTGAAATTAATGTAATTATGTAATTGTTTATTATTTGGTTTACTGTATCTTGCCAAATGTATCTATCGAATAACGCAGATGAAAAAGACTACCTACCTATAAAAAAAAACCTTGTCTCCAGTTAAATGAAAATGTAGGTGCTTGGGTGCACCGTGGGGACACCGCTGGGAAAGTCGGAAGAAACTTTAAAATTAGGCCTTGTAGATGAAGAAGAAGAATCATTTATTAATCACACATTTACCACACACATGCCGAGGGTGACACACACACATGCAGGAGTGGCGAACGATGAGATACAGTCTCTGCGTTTATCCCATCCTGGCCGTCCTTCCTCCAGGGGCAGCCAGGAGCAGTGGGCAGCCCTCACTTTGTCGGCACCCGGGGACCAATTCCAGGCGGTGGGTCCATGCCGTGGTCAGGGACAGGACAGGAAGTGTTCTGCACATTTTTA
>OMKR01044626.1:0-15163 GCA_900302355.1 Cyttopsis rosea | reverse complement strand
CACGTGATATATATATATATGTGTGTATATATATATGTATATATATATGTGTGTGTGTATATATATATATATATATATATATATATATATATATATATATATATATATATATATGTATATACTGTATATATATATATACATATATATACGTATATATGTATATATATGTATATATAGTATATTTTTGGAAATACTGCTGCACTATTATGAATTAATCAATGTCCTTAATGCCCATTCTAGAAACACCTGTAAAATATAACTGCCACTCTCCGTTATTTTCTGCTCTCCAACTGATTGCCCCTTCGACAAAATCAGCAGCACTTTACTATAATTCTGCTCCACAATTTTGTGCGTCACAGTTCACTAGGATGTGGTTGTGACTAGCAAATACAGAAAACTTTCATTGTGGATTCAGACCTCTGAGTACTAAACTATCTCCCTTTAAAGTGAAGCAAGCTTTATATCCTTTCAGATCTTTGATCTCAGTGCTGCTTTTGAAAGGGATGACTCCCAAACTGGATTAACAAATTCTACAATTTTGTGCTGCCACCGTCATGCAGAGGACTCTCATATATATACTTACTATCACGGCCAGGTAGTATATGTCCGCTCTGTCGTTCAATTGATTTCAAAATCTTGTCTTTAGTCTATAAAGTACTAAATGGATTGGCACCCAAGAATATCTCCAACCTATTCTCCGAATATGAAGCAAGTCCATTAATTGCATCAAGGGTGAAAACTACATCTGGACCCTACTTGCACTGACCTGTCTACCCCATGAGCATCTCTTCTCACTTCTAACATACTTTCGTTACAAAAGAAAAAAATAACAAAATTCTGGGCACCACCTGAAGCTCTACCTCGACAAGACGGAGCTCCTCCTTCTCCCTGGGACAGACTTTGCTCACACAGACTTCTCCATCACTACCGAGAACAGCAACATATTTCCCTCTCAGACTGCCAAGAACCTTGGGGTAATTCTGGACAACCATCCTGCTCTGCCCACATCACTGCTGCTACCCACTCCTGCAGGTTTTTCCTCCACAGTAGCTGCAGAATACGCCCGTTCCTCACAAGGAAAGTGACGCAAGTTCTGGTTCAGGTGCTTGTCATCTCTCGTCTAGATACTGCAACGCTCTTCTGGCTGGACTACCCGCCTGTTCCGTCAGACCACTACAGCGCATCCAGAATGCAGCAGCCCGTCTAGTGTTTAACCAACCAAAATTCTATAATGTCACTCCCCTCCTTTGATCCCTCCACTGGCTTCTCATCTCTCTGATCATATTTAAGATGCTGGTGCTCCCCTACAAGGTCATCCAAGGAACTCTCTCCTCCATATCTACAATCACTGGTCAGGTTCCAGACTCCTCCACTTTTGCAGGTTGCTTCTCTGCTCCATCGCTATATGGACTGTCTACATGGAGTCACGACTCTTCTCACCCCTGGCGCCACAATGGTGACAAGGCTGAATCACTCCCTATTTTTTGTCGCAGAGTGAAGACCCATCTCTTCAGACTACACCTGCCTAATTTGTGCC
The DNA here is from genome assembly GCA_900302355.1 of Cyttopsis rosea. Lineage (NCBI taxonomy): Eukaryota > Metazoa > Chordata > Actinopteri > Zeiformes > Parazenidae > Cyttopsis > Cyttopsis rosea. The sequence goes on along the minus strand of OMKR01044626.1, from coordinate 13,626 downwards.
AGAACACTGCTGAACAAAATCTCTAACTGTATTCCTAGAGAAGGTGTGGCTGGCTGTGACTGTGATATACAGTACCGTGGTTTGACATGATGACAAAATGTACTTATTGTAAGTTGCTTTAGACAAAAGCGTCTGCTAAATAATGTAATGTAGTGTAATTTACTCTCATGAGGAAGGAAATAGATTGGTGCGTATACTGTGAATACAGCTGATACAAGATACAATGCAAGCAACTCATACAGCAGTGATATACAGTCCCCACCCCATCTGGGATAGGGGCAGGTTCTAAATTGGGATTTGGGAGATGGGTTTTATTAATTGTAATTTTTTGCAAACCTATTCAAACGTCTTGAAACATCTTCATAATGATTGATAACGACCCGGTTAGGGGGTGGGCTGTTAATAAAGAAGAAATAGTTGACTTGTTGACCTGTAGTGCAGTAAGAAGGTTGCTGGTCTCCCTGAGTCGGGCCCTGGTGGCATCCAGCTCTTCCAGCAGTTTGTCCTGTGCCTCCTTCAGCGTGAAGATCTGTCCCTCCGCAGTGCCAACAGTCTGCTCGCCCTGACGCACCTGCTCCTGTAACCGACACAGCTGGGCCACGACGAGGAAGAAAAGAAAGAAAAAGGTTACCATTAGGATCTTATTATTAGACCATGATCTTCCCCTGTTTTGAGTTTGTGGACCCCAAAAACATATTTTGTCAAAGTGCTTGAAAATTGGGCTTGTGTTCCTGGAAAATGCGTTCATGCGGTTAGTTCCCAGATTAGCCTTCGTCAGTGCCATTGAAATTGACACTGGTGTATCTGGGTCAAATCCAGCTCGCCACGATGCAACCTTGATGCCAAGAATGCATTTCATGTGTTATTCGCTTAAGAACTTGGTCTGTTAAGGATGACGTTGAGAAAGTTTGCCAGAAGACACACAAGAAGAGACCCGTGTGGATATTGACAAATATTATACAAAATCTATTATACAAAATCCTACCTCATCATTGGCTAATGCGACATTGGCGGTCAGCTCCTCCCTCAGCTCATTCAGCTGCTGCCTGAGAAGCGCCTTCTGCTCCTCCAAAGACACACGCTCCTTTTCAAACTGCTGCTCTAGATCCTGTGGAGATAAGTTACAAATTTTACCTTGCTGTCGATAAGAGGGCCGTTTGGCAGAGAAAAGCTGGTCAACAAACAATTTGAATGCTTCTGAAGCAAAGTTGAATGTGTCAAAAAGTACACAGTGATCCTGACGACATTTTGAACATTAGAGTATAAGCCAAACAGCAGCACATCTTGAGTGACGTTAAGATTTCTCCAATGTGCTGCTGTTTGGCTTTTGTGTGACGGAAGATGGTTGGTTCATGCGAGCAGTAACTTTACTGTTTTTTAAATTAAGACAAGTTAAACCAATTTCCTCTAGACCTACAGTGGTCACTCACAGCAAGACACTCCTCGAGAGAGAGAGATAGAGAGAGAGAGAGATATGACAGCTTGTGTTTTGAGATAGATAGATAGACAGCTGAGGAAATAGGAACAGTGTGATTTAAGTAAATTTTATCCTGTCAAGTACATCACAGGGCTGTGAGAATTCCAACAACGCATGCAAAACGATTTAATTATACATACAGAGTGCATCATTATAGAGACTTTCTATAGCTCCACCAGATAGCGTGAAAGCCATCTCTCATTTATTGAAAACCAGGGGCATCATTATGCGAGATTTATGCAAGACAATAATTGATCGCTTTCGCTTCTTTACGTGGCTGCGTGTGCTTGGCTCCAACCAGCGGAGATAAGACATCATATACAGGGCTATTTTGGGCCATGCATCTTGCCTTGCTGTTAAATTAGAAGCTCCGGATTAACAGCTAGATAAGATCAAACCATTCCCAAGTCCTTGTTCTTAATGTCAATGTCATTGACTCTGACTGCTTCTATTCTCTAGAATTAGCGGGGGGAGATTGACACATGATGCCTTATTCTTCATATTCTCATCAATCAATGTCACATATTGACGTGACTGAAAATAAATATTAAAATATACAAACAAATATATTTGATTTGATTGTTTAATTAGTTAGATTTGTTTAACAAATTTGACAAATGAAACAATCAAATCATGTGATATATTTTCAAGACAAATGCTGAATGCCTCCTGATTTTTCCTCCGGGCCGGGATTAATAAAGTGTTATCTTATCAGTTCCCTGTAGATTAGAGAGAGGTAGAGTAGAGTAGACACCCCTACCCCTCTCTTCTGAATGAAAAACAAATATTGCTTCCTTTGGAGCAAATCTGTAATTTCCCAGGCCAGGGATTTGTCATGTATACCCTCATCAATTGACTACAGATTGACATATTGACCAAGGTAAGCATATCAAGGTAAGAATGATCATGATCATGTCAGACCTGCCAACCATGGAGAATTATTTTTATCTGCGTAAACCAGATACAATGACACCACAGTTGCATTCTGCAGTTAGTGTCATAAAACAGTACACAATATGCAGATACTTAATAATAATAATAATAATAATTATTATTATTATTATTAAATAATTAAACAAACAATCAACAAAAAAAATCTAATTGTCATTCTGCAGCCGTGAATCATTCCGTGCAGAGGATTTTCACACAACATGAATCATATTATATACTTTTAGACTGATTGCTCAAAAATATACAGGAAAAACATGCGTAAATGCATTCATGTTCACAAAGTAGTCCTCATTGTTGATCAATTCTGGCATTTCTGTCCTTGGTGCATTCTCATTGTCAGCTGTGGATGTTAGAACCATGAGATGAACGTGTCCTTTCAGGGCGTAGACATATTCAGCAAATAAATTGATATTCAAAATTGATTGCCACAGTCCATCCTGAGCTAGAAATATGGACGTGTGAAATATGGCTGCATGCCCATGTGGTAGAGCTGTTATTTCACCATGGCTTTCTTCTTGTAATATGCCATGACACCCCTTTCCCCATTCACTTGTGAGATGCATGCTATGGGAGAACAGAAGTTCAAGAAAAAGTAATGTATATACTGTACATATACTTTGAGAAGACCCTTGAGAAGCCTGAAGCCTTTTGGAACAATGCGCATTGGACTGACAAAACCAAAAATGAACCTTTTGCTCACAACCAAAGAATTGTACCTTATGTTTGGAGAAAAAACAGTGAATCTGGGGGCACAGGAAAGATTGTACAGATGGAAAAAAAGGCTGTATATAACCATGTCTATAAATACACTCCTACAATTGTTTTTTAGAAACATTTGGCCAATGATTCACTGCTTACGAATTTGATATAGTTTGACTTACCATCAGAGATGGTCTGAGCATTCTTTTGAATGCATTTGTTTTAATAGCAGGAATGGCAACAGCTTAATTGTCTAAATTTGTTTGCTTCAAAAATTGTTTGTTCTAAATACATTTTATCCTAATACTTGAATATTGTTGAAATGATTCTATTCTGATGATAATTTTGAAATTTTTGGTATTTTATCCTTACATACGCCACCAAGATACAAGATAGATGCTTTACTGTAGAAACAGTTCACTCCAATTTCTGACCTGTTTTGACAAGAAAGAGGTTTCAAACAAAGATGTGATAAACAATCTGACCAAAAGACATCTCTCATTCATCATAGATTTCACTAATTGATTGAAGAAAAAATAAAAATAAAAAACATATGGGCTACATGATACAATGTGGTGAGAGGAGGCAGTCTTTTGGCAGGCGACAAGCATGGGAGAAACCTAGCGTGAGAGAGAGAGAGAGAGAGAGAGAGAGAGAGAGAGATGACAGCTTATGTTTTGGCTGAGTCAGCCAAGATTGCCAGGATTCAGGATTCTATTTGGAAAACCCAGCTCCACCCGTCAACTCAGCCGGTCTAATGAGCCCAAAAAACAACAACAACAAAAAAAACGATTCCAGGGGCGCAGAGTGCTCATGGTGTGTCCTTTTCACAAAGGTTTTACTGTTGTGTGCAATTTCAGGTGACTGCTGTCACTACTGAAAACCACTAGTTGACGGAAGTGTACAGAGCAGTCTAAAATGGCAGCTATGGGCAGCTTGGGTAAGCTGTCGGTGTCACTGGGAGTCTTGTAACCATTATGGTTGGAGCTAAGGTTCTGTTCATCTTCCAGGGACTGCGAATAGCTCTTTTCAGCTTGCTGTCCCTTCATTAAAACATGGACATTTGGCCTCTGTGTGGTGGACATGTATGTGTTAACCTACTGCCCGAAGCTTAGCTACAGGTAGGAAACGCTAATGAATTTATTCATTCGACCTCCAGGACTCCGCAGGGTCAAGATGACTATTGTTGAGAACCCTGAAAAAGCGCAGCCCTGTCTGCTGTCCTGGAAAAGGACGCCATAGAGCAGTTAAGGTCAGTTAATGTTAAAATCTAGGATAAGGCTTTGCCCTATCCTAGATTTACGAGAGCTGAACAAATACCTCAAGGTCTTCCCTTATCACATGCTGCGCACAGCAGATGTGCTGCAAGCAATTTCACGGGACGACTTTTTCATAATCATCGACCTGAAGGATTCATATGTTCATGTGCCCATAGCTCCCCAGCACACGCAGTTTGCTTTGACTTTCAGGGGAAAGAATACCAGTTCAAGAAGCTCCCAATCGAGCTGTCACTAGCACTTTGAACCTTATGAGGTGCATGGCAGTGGCGCTGTCCCACTACAGGCAGTCCCACTACAGGCAGTCCCACTACAGGCAGGAGGAAATGTGGATCCTTCCATATCTGGTCAAGAGCACGGGCACTCACAGAGACCACGGCCTGACCCACCTCGACCTAACATTTCCCTGCATCTGTGGAGGAGCAGGGCGTATCTCACCAGGGGTGTCCTCTTAGGCTCAGCTCCTTCTCTTTGAGAGGTGTTGTTTACAGACACCTCCATTTTAGGGTGGGGCATGGTCTGGTGACACAGATCCGTCATAGGACTGTAGAACGCCCAGTATCAGTCCAAACACATAAATGTGTTGGAGCTGTGTGCAGTTTGGTTAGTCCTCTAGCAGCCTTGGAAGGCAAACATGTCCTGGTAAAATCGGGCAACACCTTGGTGGTTTATCATATCAACCATCAAAGCAGCACCAGATCCGGGCAGTTCGGGTTGCTCAGCAACTCCTCAGGTGGGCCTGTCCTCACCTGGTAAGTCTCAGAATCCTCCCTCCAGGGAGTGGCGACTGCAATCTGGTGCAGGCACGGCAAGGCAGAGGTGGATCTGTTTGCCTTCAGACCTCAGCCAATTGTCCCCTATTGTCCTTATTGATGGAATGGACCAGCGCACTGGGCCAGGATGCACTGGCTCATGTGTAGCCGAATTGCCTCCTTTATATTTTCCCCTGATCCCATTGATCCTGCCAGCACTACAACAGAGTGCTCAGGGGGAATCACAGGGTGCTGGCCAAATGGCCATAGAGAGTTTGGTACATAAATTTTGCAATGACAGGTTGTGGCTTGGAGCATTGTACGATACCACAGAATCAGAGAACAAGTTCATCCCCTAAAAGACAAACTTATTTAAATTATGTTTCAACATCAACTGTTCAGAGGAGACTGCATGAAGCTGGCCTAACTGTAAAAATCACTGCAAAGAATAAGGGGAGAGACATGCCTGGGCGAAAAAACACAGAAATTGGACGTTTGAGGGATGCAAGTTGGTCTTATGGACAGCTGAGTATATGTAAGATGCAGAGAGGGTGAGCATATGAGTTCTGCATGTGTGGTTCCCACTGTCATGGATGCAGGAGGCAGTGTCATCATCTGGGGTTGCTTTGTTGGTAACCGAGTTGGTGATCTTTACCAAGTCCATGGCAATTTCAACCAGCATGGCTGTCATAGCATGGAAAGGGGGCACCAGGAATGGCCTGGCATTCCATCAGAATTACCAGTGGTTGGCCTTCATTCTTCAGCAAAATAATGACCCAAATGTCAAAGTTTGGTAAGAACTATCTAGTGAAAAAATAAAGTGATGGACAACTCAAACTAATGACCTAGTTGGCCCAGTCTCCAGATCTCAGAGAACTGGACAGATGAGTCAAAGCATAGCATGTGCCCTACATCTCTGGGAATAGTTGCAGAAGAGCTGGGAAGATATGTCGGGTGATTTCCAGCTGGAAGTTAACTGAGTGCCTTGTGTTTGTGAGGCTGTTCTTCAGAGGATGGAATTCAGGTCCTGTTGTTCAAACCCATAAAGCGGCACACGACACCTCCGTTCTATTCCATTCTCTCTCTGAGGCTTCAAACGGATCTAGTCAGAGGGAAAGTCTTATTTGTCTTTTAACGAACACTCGATTTACAACAAAAGTGCTCACTTCACAAACACCTTTGAATAATTAATAGGCCTTCAGGCTTCAAGATCTCAGGCTAAATGAGGTCTTAAAAGATCCCTTCCAGATCTATTCTAAGGCCCAAAAAATCATCCTATATTAAAGAAAAATGGTTTTAATGGTATTTCAGCTTTTTAAGACTTTTTAATAAACTACTGAAAACGTCTATGCAGCGTCTGCATGCCTTCAGTAAAATCCATACATCCAAGAGGAGTTATCTATAAAAATAAACATATTTTTAGTGGGGGGGGGCATTAAGATTATGTCTATAAAGGTAGGAAGAACAGGAAACAATGTCCCTACACAACTACAAATACTTGGCACGTTTTCCATAGCAGTTCCAGGATGTTTAGCAGCAACAGAGACATATTTTCGATCGAAAGGCCCCCACACAGAGGTCAAACTGCTGCATCGGCCGGAGACCCTGCAGTTATATATATAGGATGTTTTGTTGCAAATAAAGCGAATAAAACTTCGACTTTGATACTGCAATGCAACGATATTTGTTGTTAGCTGTACAGCACATTTCACACAAGAGGGCACAACATCGATCAATCAGAATTCCAAAATCAGAAATAAAAATGAATATTACATTTGGTCCATTTTCAGTTCGGGGTTATTGAAGGATCCCAATCATCTCTCAGCAAATGACTTTCAATGATATTTCTCTCAATTTATCGGTCTTGAATGATGAGTGTTGAACTACTCTCAGCACTTTTCAAATAACTCTAAATAACCGCTCGACGTATCAATAGATTCCGCGGAAGAAGGTATCATCATTCTTTGTTAGTGTGTGTGGTGTGTACGCACGGTCAGCAGATGGTTCTTGTTCTTCTCAGCGCTGGCGAGGGCGTTCTCCAGAGTGAGTCGGTGCTTCTTGGACAGTTCCTCCAGGGCCCGGGCCTGGCTCTCCTTCATGTGGCCCGCCTCCTCTTCGTAGCGAGCTCGCACGTTGTTCATCTCCTTCTCGTAGGATGCTTTCTCCTCGCGCAGGGTCTGTCGGATGCCAACACACAAACAGAAGTTGAGCTCTGACCTCAAAGAACACAACAAATTGGACTATTGAAGCTTTTGCTGACAAAGACTGCACAGGTGGTTCGACTACTAACGACAACTTAACTTATTATAAGCCGCTTTGGACAAAACTGTCCTCTAAATAATATGTTGTGGCCCTCTTGGCCTCTGAAGTTGAATACCTGTGACATATATGATTACACAACCAAAAAGCCACTTCATTCAGAAATCAATGCGTTTGGAGATGGGATGTTTGACAATTCAGCCACTAACTACATGGACTCCACTTCTATCACCAACTCACCGTTTTAAGCCAATCGGTGATGACAGTCACTGATATACTGTACATCTCCATTTTTTCTCTCTCTCTCCCTTATTCTTCTTATAGCAATCCAGAAGTTGTGTCTGTGTTCCTTACCGCCATTTAAGTCCATACTGCCACTCACTTTTGCCAGTAGCTTCTGTAGTTACTGTGTGGAGAGGAATGATTACATTTTTTCTGCTCTCCCTTCACTTCCATTGTTTTCGCAAACATTCTTAAAAACATCCTTCTGTCTAAAATATGATGCGGGTTGAAAAGTCCCATATACAGTAAATACATAAAAGAGCACTGGCATTTGAATGTGAAAAACCATCCTCCCTCAAAGTTTAGTCATGTGCCAGCAAGAAACAATTCAAATGTGAACAAATGTTCACATTGGCAATAAGAGACTCCTAGTTGATCTAAATCCAGGGGAGTACTCCCGAAAGCTTTACTACGCCATAAACTTCTCAGGTGAAACTGTTCCTGAGAGCCAGATATAAAAGATGCCAACTAGGTTACCATGGCAACTAATGTTTTCCCTAGCCTGGTCGGTAGCAGGTTCGCTGTTCAACGGCCGGATACAAGAATGATGGTGGACTTTAGTTCTGTATGCTAATGTCTGCTTTATAATTCTATCATACCAGTGATTTGTTTTTAAATGTTGAAATTGTAACTGTAATTGTCTGCATGTGTTTGTGTTGTTATCTTCTTCATTATAATTGCCAATATGCTTGTAGGCCAGTGGATCTGTGGTTTATTACCGTCTGCGTAAATAAGTAAGCATAAGGGATTATCATTTATTTTAATTGAGCCTTTACAGTCTCAATGCACCGCTGAAATGGTTCAGTTGGAATCATGGCGTGCACTTTAATAGAACATCCTAAAACTCAAACTGATTTGTTGGAAAGGTGGCATCCTATGACAGTGCCAGGTTGAAAGTCACTGACCTCTTTAGTACGACCCATTCTACTGCAGATGTTTATCTAAGGAGGTTGCATGGCTGTATGCTTGATTTTATGTACCCGTTAGTAATGGGTGTGGCTGAAATAGTCAAACCCATTACTGTAATTAGAAGGGGCGTCCACATACTTTTGGCTATGTATTGTATATTGAGGTAGGGAACACATACAGTGTAGACAACTGTTCTACAAAATGTCCATCGCTTTAAATAACAAATAGGTCTCGGACAAAAAATGAAGAATTAATTGTCAATGTATTTAAACATTATTATATATTTATTCAAATATTTAAATTCACACATTTAGGTAATTGCACAGTAGTTGCACATATGGCAACCTAACTTGCAGAAAAAGGAAAACCTTCCTCTCGGGTGAAAAATAAAGAAAGATAAAAAGAGGGTTTGAGAGGGTAAAGCTTGACTGCGCTCATATACCTGCAGAGAACGGGAGGCAGTTGGATGGGTTATTGTCATGGAAACGGAGATGAAATTCAAGGCTAGGGTTACAGCAAAAGGGATAACTTGCATGGAAATAGACAGGTCACCTTATTTTTAAAAGAAAGACTACCACGAGATAAAAATATACTGGTGTGAGGCTAAGAAAGAGAATTAGAGGAATGACCGGAAGGAAAGAAAGATGTGTGTATAGCATGAAAGCATGGGTTAGGGTTAGCAATTAGGATTGATTGGGGAAAGTTGCAACAAAACCTTGTTTATTTCAGTAAACTCCAGGGTCATATGTTGTGTTGGGAGATTCTTAAAAATGTTCCAGTTAATTAGGGTTGCCAATTATATATATGTATATCATGGATAATGTTTCCGACACTGTGTGAGGCAAGGAAAACATTTATTTCAATTAATTACGGAGCAATTCTAAAGGTATATAATGGTCAAAACTTCTGACGTTTTGTGGGGTACGGCCAAATCCATGTCTCATGCTCATGTTAATGGTTGGTGATGGACATTTCCAACCCTAATGGCAATCAAGAGAAAATATTTAACCACAAAATAATATATACATTTTTAACAGGTTAAGAACTTTAATTGGCATTTGAGCCATTTCAATTAAAATTATCAATAGAAACTGAATGGACTGAATTTAAGTTTTTGTCAAATCTTGAGAAATTCCAAGCGCTGCACCAAACCAAGGATAGTGTTGCTGCTGTAAAAAAATAATTGCTCAATGCTGCTTCTAATGTTTAGGGCCGGGCTAGATTTAGTTGGGGGCTAGATTTTCAACTTGTTAGCAGCTCAAGGGCTCATGATTTATTTTGCCATTTGTTGAAACAGTCTTTTCTATACAATCACAGTGAATGGCTGTGCAAACATAAGCCCCTTTCACACGGCCCGTCCAAGCCGGCATCGTTGCGCCTTTATATTCCGCATCGCCGCTCTGTGTAAAAGGTATGGAGAGGGAATTGGCTGTAACGGGGCCAATCTGTCGTCTGTGTAAAAGGGACAGCCGGCAAGCCGGGATAGGGGCGTGACCTTCTGATGACCAAGTTTATTGGTCATCATTTGTTGGTCGGAGGGGAAAAAAAAAAAAAAAACTCCATTCGGGAGCTGCACCTTATTCCTCTAAAATTCCAATTCGAATTTATATGCTTCATTATTTTAGTAATAATAATAATAATAATGTTTTTTTTATGCTCAGATTTAGAACTAGATGGGGGGCATTACACACGTCCTTTACAAGACTTCTGTATGGAGTCCCAGACCCAAGAACCCAAACCCAGTGTTAAATCAGTGATCATTTTCAACAATTCTAGCCGACGCATTTCCAGGAAGCCGCCACATGCTGTCTAAAAGCACACACCGGGGCGGCAATATGCCGGATTTGTATGTATAAAGGGAGCGGGTCCTCTTCCACAGAGGTTGCCATGTTGCACCGCCATGTTTCTACATTAGCCCAGAACGGACAAACCAAACACTGGCTCTAGAGAGGGACTTTGCGTGTTTCGCGGCCACTGTAGATTCTCCTACACGGAGGGGAATTCAATTGGTTGCAACCTGCAACCTCACCGCTAGATGTCGCTAAATCTTACACACTGCAACTTTAAATAGTAAGAAATATATTAGGAACTATTTTAGGAATAAACTTGAAATTCTAAGTATACTGTATTAGGACCTTTTACAGAACATCTCATCTTTACTCAGCATAAAGATGTAAGCTGTATTGTGTAAAAAACTCAGCTTTTGAGATAATAACGGTCTATTTGCCTAATTTGACAGGAGCTAGGCTAGTCGCTTCCCTCTGCAGCCATGTATTGAGCTAACACAGTTAGCATGCAGCCCCTCGCCATCTCTGTATTGCACACACAGGGATGAAATGGGGGTTGGCCTTCTTGTCTGAATCTGGGGAAGCATCCCTTTAATTTTCCGCGCACACATGTCGAGAAGAACGCACCTTCTCCAGGGAGCGGATCTGCTGTTCATGCCTTTCTTCCACAGCTTGGTTCTTGGTCTGCAGGGCCCCTCTCTCTTCCTCCAGACGGACCACCTTGTCTTTCAGCCGGCTGCGCTCGCTCTCCAGATCCCTGATGGCCGCTTCCTGGGTCATCTGGGTGGCCTGAAGGCTGCCAATCTGACCTGCCACATTCACAGGGGTAAAGATTTGGATGCTTAGATGGTCATCATTTCTTACAATGGGTTAGTTTGTACGTTGTTGTTTTTTATCGCTTGCTGAACACATTTGTTTGCAACAGGAATCCATTAAACAAAAAAAAAATCGAGTTTGGCTTAATGATACCTATGCAATGGAAATATATTTTTCATGGATGGAGATCTAATACATTGATTTTCTTATTCGGTGATTCACTGTTCTCATAATATTGTGAGCATAACAGTGATATCGTAATATTACATATAACACTGATGGTACTGTAGGTACTGTGTATGTGTTTGCAATTACTATGACCTTGAGGAAACGTATGACTATGACTATGAGGAAACATAGGAACCTTCATAGGAATAGGAAAGGTCTTGAGTTCAACAAAACTTCATGGACCCACATCCTTTAGTGACTATGGTGTTTGAAAGCAAATGTGTGAAGTAAAGTTAACAGACTTAACAGAAACGATGAATTGGCAAAAGTGATCCAGAAACCAGTGACGCAAGAAAAGACCCCACTCCATGAAGTCAAACGAGGAAATGTTGTGACTGTATCTGTGCAGTTGGAAACTCACAGTGAACTGGATGAGTTTGATTCTGCTCATGGTCTGAGCATTGATCATGGAATTCAACATGAGTTCTTTCATCTTTTCTCTTCTGTACAATTCAGATACTAAAAACGAAAACACTTAGACAAACACACACTTCTTTTTTCTAACTGGCTGGGGGGTGGATCTAAATATATACACAGAGCCTCAATACAATTTGCACATTGAAACAGAGGTTAAATGAATTAAACTAAGCCTTTGTTGTGAATGTTTGTTTCTGCGACACTGGGGCCGGTGAATACCTTCACCTTGGATATACACTATTCCACTAATAAACTTTCAGACAACAGTAGATCAGCCGTGAGTAATTTGGTTATCGACCAGGATGGTTTTCAAGGGGATGGCATGGGCAGTAAGTGAGCTTTGTATGGATGTGCATAGTGCACGCAGCACAGAGGCAACTGAACAGAAAAAGATAGGAGAGCAAAATCAAATGAAATTGTATTGATTAATTTGATTCTGGCGGGGGAACTTATCATCTGCTTTGGACCAGTACAAACTTTTTTAGGAGCAGTGGGCAGCTAACCCACCCCCAGTCGGGTTTGAAACCTTGAAGACTCTACTTCCTGTGAGGCAGCAGTGCTGAGAAGTGATTCACTATGTCACCAAGAGGAATGAAACAGAATGAAAAACAAAGAGAGGTATCATCCAGCCAGCCAGCCAGCCACCCAGCCAGCCACAGACAGACAGACAGATCGACAGATCGATAGATCTTACTGGCTTTGAGCAGTATTTCAGTGGCCTGCTGCTGGACTCTGTCTCTGGCCGCCTCCAGTTCACACTCTGCTTCCTTCTGACGGATCTCCACAATCTCAGAGTCCTGCGTCACCTCGTCCACCTGCTTTGCCAGATCCTGGACGACACAGCGGAGGAGACACAATTAACAGGTCATGCGATGGTGGTGGTGAACTGTAAAGTGCTTCTAAAGCCTGGATTATGCTTCTGCGTGGGTACGCGTAAACGTCTCCGCTGAGCCACGCAGTGTAGGCGGCAGAGGCTCACAGAGGAGCCGACGCGCACACCTCCCACCTCTCAACGCGTTAAACAAGCCGATTGGTTGAATTTTCCAACTTCCTGTCGGGAGGCGGGTTCGAAATGGAAAAGAAAATGGAGCAGATAGAAGCACGACTTGCGGATGAGGCTTGAAGATTAATTTATATTTGCATACCCATATTTTTGAGCTCTAAAGTTATCAAATAAAGGTAAAAAAACAAAACATATTTCCTCTCTAAACTCAACCCTGTTCATCACAAATTCTTTCCGTAAATGGTCACACTCATCGCAGGCATGATGTTTCGTACTGAATTCAACTGATCGCGATCTGCGACGCTTCGGCACCTGCTCATTCACAGAAGAATCTGTGCAGAGGCGCACATGCTTCCATCAACACATACAAACACAAACACACGGGCACAAAGACAACCGATAAGAGTATTTTCAAAGAATGAGCAGATATGCAAATCACCAGAAGTCTGCAGTATGCGATAATATGCACTTTAACTCTTCTTCCTTTGTGTGGAAGATTGAGAGGAAATTTCTCCTCTTCCAATCACAGCAAACGGCCTGTCGCAGACTAAATTACCGCGGCCGCTCCAGAGGGACAGAGACAATGGAACCACGACGCTATAATACAGTACAGTGTGTGTGTGTGTGTGTGTGTGTACGTACATCCCTGATGAGCATGTGGCAGGTGCATGTTCAATTGGGGATGGCGATAGTTCAGTTCGACATCTAAAATGTTATTATCTGAGAACGCATCCAGTGAACCTAGTGTCAATACTATAAGAAAAAACCT
>OMKR01044624.1:0-14603 GCA_900302355.1 Cyttopsis rosea | reverse complement strand
ATATATGAATTAGGCCGGTGCTTCTAGTTCTTCCTCTTTTTCTTGCTTGGTGCGCTCCCACAGGTTGGTGTTGGTGATGGTGTCAGGCCAGTAGACTCCCAGGAGGCGTCGGAGGCAGCGGTCTGTAGTTTGTTGAGTATGTTGGTGGTAATTTTCCATGTTTCGGATCCGTACAACAGGATGGATTTGACGTTTGAGTTAAACATTTTGTTTGGTTTTAAGTGCTAGGTCTTTTGTTTTCCAGATGTTATTTAGGACGTTGAATGCTGTCCTTGCTTTTCCTATTCTGGCTTTGACATCTCAAAGGCCGCTGATGGGCATCCTTCATGGAGAACTCGACATTGCATCCCTTGGTAGGTGCTCTTGATACTGATGAACTTCCGCAGGATGCCATAGTATGCCATTAGTTTCCAAAGTGTCTCACAATCTACACTGTCAAATGCCTTTTCAAAATCTATGAAATTGACATAGACGCAAGAGTTCCAGTCTAAGGACTGCTCGAATGTACGCCTGAGGGTGGCAATTTGGTCTCCATATGATCTACCATTCCTGAAGCCAGCCTGGTTTTCCCTCTTTCATCAACCGCTTTCTGAAGCCTCTCCAGTAGAATGCGGATGAGCACCTTACTCAGTGTTGAAAGGAGCATTATTCCTCTGTAGTTTTTGCACTCCCTGATGTCTCGGAGGACTTTATTTTCCTCCCAGATAGCCTGTGGGAGGTGGTGAAGCATGCTGACGGAGGTTTCGGTGTCTGCCTCGAGGGCTTCAGCTGATATCTCAACCTGCCCGTCTGCCTTACCTCCTCTCAAGGCCTTAATGGCCTTCGTAAGTTCCATCTTGGGGGGGGTGTTCAGCCCATCTCTGAAGGTGATCTTCCTTGGTTGTGAGGAGTGTACCTTTTGTGTCCTTAATGTGTACTTGTGCTTGTTTGAATATGCTGGTGAGCTTCTTTGTGGTTAGATAGAGTTCCTTCAGATTGTTATTTCCTGATGCCCCTCTGCCTGCTGTGCTAAATGCTCGATGTACTTCTTTTTGTCCCTTCTGACACTTTTCTTCACGCCTCATATTCTTTCTGTGCTGCTGCCTTTTTTGCTATAGTTTTACTTATATTTAGTACCTCCTTTTTTCCCTTCTCTCACATACTTTCTTGTATGTTTCTATGGATAGCCAGGGTTTGCTTTTTGTCTTTTTTCTCCCTACCACTTCTTCACATGTCTCTTTCCACATAGTCTTCAGACCTTTCCACATCTCCTCCAGTGATCTTGGGGTTTCTGCTTCTTGGTCTTGTAGTGCTTGAAACCGGTTGTGCCGATTCATGTGTTTCAGTTTCAGCTTGCGTCCTTGCTATGACTAGGTGATGGTCAGACCCAGCGTCGGCTACCCTTTTAACTCTGACATCCATGTGTCAGGATGTGATCAATCTGATTTTCCCTTGTGTGGCTGACGGAAACCCATGTTGTTTTATGGATGTCCTTGTGTGGGAAAACCAAACCTCCGATAACCAAATTGTCTGCAGACAGTTGAAAATCTTTCTCCATTTTCATTCATGGTACCTAGCCCTTGCTTTCCCATAAACAGCTCATCGCCATTGTTGTGTCCCCCTGTCTTCGCGTACATTTTCTTTCCTCCTGCATACATGGTCATGAAGTTCCATGTTGCAATGTTGGTGGATCATCTATGTGTCAATTCAGACGCACCGTCTCCTTGCGGTTTTCCGTGTACATCGTAATTTTCTCTTTAGCTTAGGAAACTGAAGAACAACCATAAATTGAGCTGTATATTACAAGAGCTGTTTATTACGTATTTTTGAATGTACAGTAAACAGTATATTGTGAATTTAGTGTTTATCCTCTCACTACGTACTTCATGTTCCCCACTGAGCTGCTGTAACACCAGAATTTCTCCTACTGGGGATCAATAAACTACTGTCTTATGGTAAATGGACTGCATTTATACAGTGCTTTTCTAGTCTTGTGACCACTCAAAAGCGCTTTACAGTGCATGCCTCACATTCACCCATTCACACACACATTCATACACGATGGCGGCGGCAACCGTGCAAGATAGCGGTTCAGTGTCTTGCTCAAGGACACTTCAACGTGCTACCAGGAGGAGCCGGGAATCGAACCAGGAACCCTCTGATTACTGGACGACCCACTCTACATCCTGCACCACCGTCGCCCCTTATCTTAAAGGGTCTTGTTTATCCACGCAGGGTTTGGTCGAGCATAGCAAACAATGTGGTTAAATAAGTTGCTTAATGGTATAAACACCATTTGTTATAATGGAATCTTTGTTTTGATCCTACTGGGGTGGAAACACTGCTTTTTAAGGGCAGATACGCACTCCAGAAACTGCACCTTTGTGTCAATTATCCATTCTCCCCGTGGCATTTCAATGGGAAATTAGCCAACCAAGCTTTGTGCATGGGTCAATGAATATGTGAAAAAATATCTCATATTTATGCAAATTTAAATACACACACTTTTGTCTCTGTTCACCTGACATTTAGGAGGAAACCGCTGTCTGGGTTGATTTATTCAACGTCAGTTCCACAGATAAGGGGGAAAAAAAGGACAAAGGGAAAAAGCTCATCACAAAAAAGATTCAAGGGAACACATTTAAAGATGTCCTTTACAAGTTTCAATAGGGTTTGACTGGCTCCCTTAACACACAAATATTTCAACAGCTTGTTCTGTGCTCTTTTAAGTTCACATTCATGGAGAGTAAGCAAAATGATATAATAGGAGCTGTCTTTTTAAATTTAAATTAAATGGTTTTATAGGGCATGTGCGCGAAGCATTGCTTACGTATGTGGGAGTGCATGTGGTTGTGTGTGCGCTAATGTGTATGTTTGTGTGTTCCTTATCTTGTGTGTGTGTGTGTGTGTGTGTGTTTGAGTTTGAGTTAAATGATGCGGTGTGGAAGAGATTTAACTCGAGGAATAGAGGTCATCTTAACTCAGACCTACACACCCTATAATGCTTATTGCAGGGTTTGTATATAGTGACTGAGCAGGCAAGTTGAAAGGATGGCTACATCCACATCAAATAAATTCTGCCCGTGTGAGCAAGATTGCAAGCAAAAAGAAAGTTACATAAGAATAAAAAAAAAAGTTTGATGTAAAGCATGACATAATATATTTCAGCTGCTTTTAAAGCTCCCTCTGAATGAATATTGCAAAAGCCATCCCCCACGCTCAGATTTAGAGACAGGGCAGTATCTCCCTCCATTGGAATATGTTATAAAATCGCTACTGTTGGCCAATTTCATGTTGAGATATATTTCTTTCCTGTACAGACCTGTTTGAGTAAGGCAGAGAACGGAAACAGGAAATTCAACAGTACCGTGTGTTTATGCCACAATGAGAGGCAGGGTCACTGGATTAAACAGTGTAGTCAATTTAACAAATGGAGGGTGACTGAGAAACGTCATGGGGAATGGATACTTGAAATCAAACCACTTTCCTCAGTAGTACTAGTACTAAAAAAACACGAAAAAGAGATGGAAATGGATGCTTTGTTGACACGAGTTGAGGCAAAAATGTTTTTGAATCAGTGGTAAATCTATGTGACGAACCCAACCGCGTTACATCTGCAGTCGTTTCTCTAGTGCCTTAGTTGGCATCGGCCGTGTGAAGAACTGGCTTTTAAAAGCTTTGTAAACCAAACAGTCAGTCCTGTTACCTCGATGAGCTGCTGAAACATCAAGCTCTCCCAGCAGGTGGTCCAGTCTAGACTCTGTTTAGGAGGAAACGCCCCTCACCTCTACACCTGGCAATCTCTGCTCAATCCACCTGAACAACGCCGCTTGCATCCCCAAACTGCTCTGAAGCTTGGACAAACATTCAAGGACCCCTCTGCAATGAAGCCTTGCAGAGGAGGAGCTCCACGTTTGGCAGTCTTTGGTGTAGTTTCTATCGCTTGCTTTAGCGGTCATTATTTGTTTCTAATTGGCAAAGGTTACCGATTGCGCGTTTAAATAATGTCTGCAGCCCTAAATAAAGCCCTAAACGAGTCCCATGCTGTCCTTATTCTTTCCCTTCCTCCGTGCATACTGTATGTAAACAAAGACCTACTGTATGAACACAAATCCATGGAAAAGCACATATTTTCTCTCACAAACATGGCGGTTTCCTGTATTTACGTCAGTGTTTCACTGATCTTTTCTTCCTTTTAAGTCGGTGTTTCCATCCCAACTTTTCAACTTGCTCTTTAATCAGCCAGCTTTCTACATTCTTTCCTTCCTTCAACTCAACTTACGACGTACGACGTTCGTAGTGTATTTACTGCTCAAGCTGATTCGGATACAGTTCAGCTGTAGAGTCAATTCCACCATTCAGCTCTGTCCAACAATCACACTGCAGCAGTAATTCAGCACGGTCTGCTCTGTTACCGATGTGTTAAAAAATGCACACGCAGGGGTATATTTACAGGCGAGCACATGTGTGTATCCACATGCATCTAGAGACTAAATACACCCAACACGTACGCAGTACACACTTGTATGTGCGTGTGCTTGGGTATCTGTGTGGCTTTAATATATTGCTTTAGGTCAACTGTGTCAGACTGTGATGAGTGACCTTTGTGTGAGTCTGGCAGCCTGTGGCCACGGCGGGCTGGTAGCCAGGCCCCTTCCGACTGCTATTTTCAGGAAGATACTATTTATAACGCCGGTCTCAGCCACCTCGGGTGATGCAACGGCCCACTAAGTACGGTGGGTCTGGGGACAAAATGCAACGTTATTTACAGTTATCATGAGGTGTTTCACTTGTTCAAATTATATAAATGATCAACATAAGAATATGAGGTGTCGGGGAGGAAGTGACAACTTCCAAACAATGATTCCAAATACATCCCGGTCCCACTGGGTCAAATTCCATAAATGGAAGAAACCTTGAGATGGGGTCACAGAGGGTAGTGGGCAGAGTTATTAGCATTGTATAACAAAAACAAGATACTTTTGTGCAATAACCAGGCTTTGGCTTGTACTCTAAATAGCACTTTCTGTTTATTGGTAGCTGTGATGCAGACAAGGTCTTGAACTGCAAAATAGTCCAGGAGGAGTTGTGGGGAAGTTGCACTCTCTTCAGCTGTCACAGATAAACTGTTTTTAACTGTTTTTTTCTCCAATTTTGGGAACATGGGAGGGATCCATTGTAGTGGTTTCTCATCTGAAATGACTGCTGTAGTATAGAAAATGACATTGTTACCATTAAACCCCCCAAGTGTCTTGTTCTCCAGAATAAATTACATTTTCTTTCATCCATACACTTGAATTTGTTATGATAAAATATAAAACAGATATTGCTAGCAAGGTTTTAGAAAAAGCAGCAGAGAGGGAGATATAGACTAGAGCAATATTTCTCTTCACAGCCCAGTTCTGCTAGAGCCAAGCTGTTCCCTTTTACCCAAGGGTACAGTTGCAATCAGTCAAATCAGTCAACATTTTTGCTGCATCACACTTCATGGTGAGTAAGGTTATTACATTAAAAAAAATCGTGTCCAAGAATCCACGTGCAGGTGAATATGACCCATCTCCTGACCGCAGCTAGAGATTTATATGCACGTTTTCAGGGGTAGGAGGAAAAAGGATTTACGAAGTACAACTTTATTTTTGACAGCTTTTTAAATTGCACTGACTCCTGAATCACTCTTTATGTAGGATTTTCTTTAGATGTCAATCATACATCTTGTATTCAATTTTAATTTCATGGCTACATTGCTTCTTCTTAGTTTTGATCACGTGTTGGTCTGAATTAAAACCTAGAAAGACTGACGTGCATTTATATAGCACGTAGTTGAGTAGCACAGTTGGAAGCAGCGCAGACGGTCCACATCTGAACTTCCTGTATTGAAAAAAATAAAGTTACTGTATTGAATTTGATTCTAGTGTTTAAAAAATTCAACTGAAATTTCAACATATTTTATCATCAAATTGCCATTAGCGACTCAGAATAACTATAGAATTGCAATGCTTATATTAAATTGGGGCCTACATAGAGTGATACTATAAAATTGAGAGCGCCCTGCAGATTCCCAACTGTATTAATCATATCATATGTACAAGTCACAGAAATTAACATTTCAGTCTGGGTTTGTTCTGGACATCACAACTGCAACACAACTCTCCTAAAAAATAATTCTCCATGGTGTACAAACAAACTTCTACTTTACGTCCTCAGGGCAGAACAGACAGATGGTCCAAAAAAGAAAAAAAAGTAAAGAAGGACACAGAGCTAGACCAATGACGTGAAATATAACTGGAACAAAATGTTATCCTTGTGAAGGACCTTCAAGGCACTTCAACTAGTTCACACTCCATCCTATGAGCCATGACACGTGCAACCATGCACACTAACGCATGTACTGTACAAATACAAGCTCGAGAACAGGCTCTTAAGGGTCACATCTGGGGCTACATCTCACTTTGCCCCACGTCCTGAGTTTGATGGCGGAAAAGGGGAACAGATTGTTTCTGGAGAGAAAATAATTGCTTTTCTCCCAGGAGCCAAATTTCTCTTCCCCTGTCCCTTCTTTGATCTCTCTATCTGGCATTGGGGTAAATGAGTGTGAGGGAGAGAGAGAGAGAGAGAAGGGAAAGAAGAGCAAGATGACCCACTAAATGTCTCTCATAGATATACAGCAGAGAAACATGCAAAGAGAAGGAAAAATACCTAAAATGACATACGAAGGGGAAGAGAAATCCGGCCGAGAGCGAAAGAGCCTAAGGCGAGAGAGAGTTAACCTCTTCGGCGCCGCGAACCCGCTGGCGGGTCCAAGGGTCCAAATTGTCAAATTCACACAAATCTCCAATTTTCAAAAGGTATTGATACTCCATCTCAGCATTATGTTTTCTAGTGTGTTTTTCAAGGTCATCAGGTGGTCTTTTTGGGGGGATTCTGACCCCTTTTCATTCCCGAATGGTCAGAAATGGCTAGAAAGTGTACCAAAGCTGTATAATTAAAGGTATCAACCCACAACTTGGTGCAGCAACTAATCACACAAAATTGAGCATGGGAATGGCATCATTAGGCATGAAGCCAAAATATTACTAATTTTATCAGGCGCAATTACAAATATAATGTTTATTACCTTTTCATTGATAGAAAAGATTGACATACAGTGTCAAGCTGCATCTCAAATGATTCCTTAGGGTCTCAGCTTTCTGAAGGTGTAAGGCACTTGTATGTGGCACCAACTGCTGACCCACACCACCCCCCCAAACTCCAACACCTCCACCTCACTCGGAGCCCAAGAAATGGGCCTGGAGCTTAAGAGGTTAAC
This sequence comes from Cyttopsis rosea, assembly GCA_900302355.1. Classification (NCBI taxonomy): domain Eukaryota; kingdom Metazoa; phylum Chordata; class Actinopteri; order Zeiformes; family Parazenidae; genus Cyttopsis; species Cyttopsis rosea. The sequence continues at coordinate 7,318 of OMKR01044624.1, read as the reverse complement.
AAAGGCACATGGTTTTAAGTTCAAAGCCCTCAAGTTTTCTGATTGGGAGGTGAGCAGACCTGGATCTTCCCTGTGGTGAAGAAGCAAGCTTTCCTCCTCACTCTCCCCAACCTGCTGAGGATAACAAACAAAACACAAATTAAGAAAAGGAGGAACTGGCTTGGGGCATACAGCGCTGCAAACCGTGTTGTAGCTTTGAACCCATCCCATAATGGTCCGTTTCTAGGTCTCAAACACTAAAACATGGTTGTTGTTCTTTAAGTCAGGGCTGTTGTGATACAGTAGGTGTTGAGGCATACTATGGAAAAGGATTTGGAATGGATTTTTGTCCTATGGACAATTGTCCTATTTGTCCTGGACATTGCGCTTGTAGGGGAGTATACTGTAAATTGCCAGCAATTGGAATAAATAGCCACAACCGTGGGCATAGATGGTATGATCCATAGGGATGGTATATATATAACATTTTATGATGTTTCTAAAATGTACCTTTTTTAATGTTACACAATTCCCTTAGCTGTGGAACTGGTGTTGCTGTGGTGGTACAATGCAGCAGATATTGAATAAAATAATTACTAAACCAATTCATCTCATCAATTAACCAACTAACTCAATAGACTTATCGTTAAAAGGCCACTTAGCTGCAAAGATACAGAACAATGGTGTGAAAAGCTGATATTCCACACTGAGTGGAATAACAGCCCGGAAAATCATATTACTTCAAGAGCTTGACATTTTGAAGTTATTTGTTCTTAATAAGTCATTTGTCAAAATGTATAGCTGCGACTGTGGAGTCACTGTATTGAAAAAAGGAGTTTTGCAATACAAAATGATCAAAATAGGACACAATTCCAAAAATGGAGGTGGCCTTTTAATAGGAAATGTATGTTGATTTGTATGATTCATATTATTAATGTTGCCCACTCAGCATCCATTGCAGCCTGGGGGATTCCTCCTTCTGTACACCCTTCCCCAGGTTTCTTCCTTTTTTCCCAAAGGGTTTCTATGGGAGTTTTTCCTGGTCCGGTTGGAGGTTTAGACTAAGGGGATGTCGTTGATTTCTATGTGTGAAGCCCTTTGAGACTGTATTGTGATTCAGGGCTATATAAATAAACTTGACTTGACTTGAAATAAGAAACTACGCGGACCAGACACTTCCGTCATGTTTCTGATTCGACCGTCCAACATGAATCGATCAGCAGCAAACGCAGCTCTGAGCAAACAAGTGTGCCTTGTTTGGAGTATATGCACACCATGCTGCATGCAAATCAGGGGGAACAAAGGTCAGCACATCAGTACTGGTAATCAGATAACCGTCTACTGCCACACACAAACACACACACACACACACACACACACACACACACACACACACACACACACACACACACACACACACGTAAATGGGCTTGACTATTTTCAAACGGGTCCCTTGACGTCTCACATCAAGATATCTGAATGAAATTGGGCCCATTAGAACTGCCAGAGCCTAACCTTTACAGCAATACCAGAGATAAACAGCTACAGCAATACCAGAGATAAACAGTTACAGCTAGCTAGCTTAGCTTCAGGGTCCTAAAGAGCCCCGGTTCTGCATGCAGTGAAAATATTATTTTTTAATATGAATGTTATTTTCGTCTTTTTTTCTTTTCCCCATTTCTGCATACTGTGGTACCTAAACAGCCATGGAATTGTATAAATTGGGCATTGCTACAAAGCTGAGAATGTTGTGAATCCAAAGAGCCTAATTGCATTCATGTGGGATGAAATATGGCCTCATACTAACCATTTCAATGTGATGACAGCATTTTCTTTACTTGACCTTGCTGTATAAAATTACCTATTGTGACCTCTAGGATAATTACAGCCTCCGAAACTCTAGACCCAGAATCTAGACACCCAGACCATTCAGAACCTGTATGGGATGTCCAGGTACATTGAAGCCATTTTCATTTTCATCATCCAATCGTCAAAATTATTAAATTCACACAAATCTCCAATTTTCAAAAGTTATTGATACTACATCACAGCATTAAGATTTCTGAAGTGTTATGTGTTATAGGTCATGAGGTCTTCAGGTGGTCTTTTGGGGGCATTTCTGACCCTTTTTCCCCATTCCCGAATGGTCAAAATGGCTAGAAAGTGTACCAAAGCTGTGTAATTAATGGTATCAACCCACAACTTGGTGCAGCAACTAATCACACATAATTGAGCATGGGAATGGCCATCATTAGGCATGAGGATAATGTTTAAAGCCCCTTTACACTCAAAATATTTTAAAATAATAATAATATATAATAATAAACAATTTTATCAGGCGCAATTACAAATAATGTAATGATGATTCCTTAGGGTCGCTTTCTGATGGTGTAAGGCACTTGTATGTGAGGTGAGTATATTCAGTTTTGGAGACTTTCAAATTTATATTCCAAAGCAAATATCTATATGTTTTATGATACTACATTTCTAACACAGTTGTGTTACTTTAGTTTAAAAAAATGTGGATGTATATTTACAGTATATATATCAAAAGGAAATTCAATACTTTTAATCAGGATCTGCATGAGCACTCACCTGCAGAAAAAAAGCTCCAGTAGCACTTGTATGTCATAGGTAGTGTTATATCAGGGCACTGGACAGGACAAGTATGTTAACTTTTAATACTTTAAGTACATTTTAGAGCAAGTACTCTCTTAAATACTTTTACTTAAGTAGAAACGTTAACGTGGTGCGTTTACTCGAGTAATATTGCGTCTATGATATTTGTATATTTGCTTAAGAGAAACGGCTGAATACTTGTTCCACAGCTGCCTCCAGTGTCTCTCTCCCTCCGCCACTCGATCTGCTCCTCTGTTTAGAGGTAAATTACTGCTGCGTTAAAGTGGTGAAGTCTGAACCTGGTTGCCTAGACATCACAAGCTGCCGTCTCGGCAAACAGAGGCAAAAGGTGTCCACCTCTTGACGTGTGTATATGTAAACATGTACAACTCTGTCTCCATACATGTATAAGCATGCATGTGGGAGTTTTGATGTATGTGTGTGTGTGTGTGTGTGTGTGTGTGTGTGTGTGTGTGTGTGTGTGTGTGTGCTATTTTTCCATCTCTATGTTGTGTGATTGCATCTGCACGCGTGTGCCTGCATATAAATGTTTAAGTTGCCAATGGAAAATTCTGCACAAAAGTGACGGATCGGACGCTTGCTACTAAGCGTCCTGACAGGTTTTCAAACATGCTAATGATTAAATAACATCCTGGCAATGTGAGGGGCACACACACCTGCCTCAGGCCTTCTCCATTGATGTCTCTCTTTTTTTTATTCCCACTCTTCCTTTCCTTCACTCTCAGTTTCTGAGAGTGAAGTTTTCCCATTTTTGGTCCTTTCTCCACCATACCTCTTTTAATCTCTCTCTGGGGACATAAAGAGTCAATCATTTCTAAATGATTGATAGGAAAATGTTTATCATTTTACTACTTTACTACTTGGCAAATAAAAAGAGGTTCGTCATGAGCATCATCGCCCTTATTATTCTGTCTCAATAAACACACACCGAAACCATCCCTCCTTTAACAAACTTTCTTACGGTGAAAGTAGGATCATGTCAGCCTTCTTGCCCAGAGTGTGAGGCTAGTCATGAAGAGTGGCTCATTGTGGGTTTTACTAAAATGTTTTACTTGGTTTGATAAGATAAAACGATTGGTTTTAAACCAATAATCCAGAGGAGGAGAACCCCTAGCCCGCGGACCTATTACAGCCCTCCAGTCAACCTCACATGGCCTGATGTTTCCTAGATCTGACATAGCATTATGAATTTCTTTCTGTTTAGAAGAAGAAGTTGGTCATGGCTTATTCAACAACAATTTGCAAAACATAATGATAAAATCTTAAAAATAGAAAAACAGCCCAAACAAAACAAAACATGGTCAGATTGTGCCCCAAAGAGGGGGATTCTAACACAAAAAGCTGTGCTCTTGTCGTCCCAGAGGTCATCGAAAAAGAGCATGAAATTGAATGCAGAGAAATTTCCTTTCATAGTTAAAAATATTTTTCTTTAATAATTGTCTTTACTAGTTTATAGTAGCCTACAGTAGTCTCTTTGCTATTGTGTATGTAATTATCAACCTGGCCCCAAACAGGAAAAAGGTTCCCCACCCCTGCCTTAAACCCTTGAGAATTTGTTGAGCAACAGCTACTGCAAATGTTTTTCTTTTAATTTCTTCATTTCAACACAAAAGGCTACTTATAACAATGTATAATATTGCCAAACATGCTTCGGGACATATGAGTCACCAAGCTAAGCGGTCTAGGAGTAATCTATTTGTATTTAGCCAGTGGTTCAAAATTGACACTCAATAAAGGAACTTTTTGTTGCTCTATTCAGTTGAGTGGAGCTGACAACACAGTCAGAAACAAATACAAAAAGCACAAAATCTTACACAAACAACATAGCATAATTGTGAATAGTGGAATTTTGATGGCTGGAGGGTGCATCTGTGGTTTACAATCACGGTGGCATGTTGGAAAACTCTCAAATGTAATCATGCAAATTTGTCTTCCAGGAGAGAAAGAAGCCTCTGTGCTGACACCTCCCGCACAGTTTACAGATCGCACAGAACACTGTACACTCTGGACACGTATGGAAGCATGAAGTCTATTGTGTGTGTATATGATATAAAAAACAGGAAAGAAATCCGTTTTACTTTTTGTTGAGTGGTCTTTGAATTAAGTGGCTGACACTATCAACCACGACAATGGTAGAATTAACTTTTTTTACAATTCTATTTTGGATATTTTTCCATTATGGAAATTATGTGGACCTCAATGTACGCCTCAGTTCCAAATAACCTGTTCAAGGAGGTGTATCTTTTAGAATCTTCTCTGCATATGAAAGCTTAATCCGGTTTTAGGTTACTGTTCTTAATTGTAGTATTTTTGCTATGACAGAATTCTCTTGCAATGTCATTTGTAGGTAGACCCAATTATTATTATTACAAATAAGTTGTAAATGCATGAATCCGATGTCTACTCTTAATTATGAATTACATCGGCATGCATGGAATTATAAAACCACATGAAAGAAAAATGTTTGCAATGTAATCCAAGTTAATTCAGGTAAACTGACAATGTAGGAATGGAAGCAGCTTGTAGGAAAACCGGCACTGCAGGAAACTACCAAATGAACAGAAAAAGCAAGACGGCTCAAAGCAAAGCCAATAAACGAGGCATTAGAAAGCGTGCAATGTCCTTCAAACCGAGCATTTCCCAGAACCATTAGTGGCTGTGGGAGGCATGGAGGCACTTCACTTCCCTCTTTTTATCAACAGGACTTGTTCTTCCCTTTCTCTCAATTCAAAATATAAAGAATATAAAGAAACTAGTCAAACAAAAAAAAAATAACCTAAATGAAAATAAAATGATAACTTGAAATTATATATAGATATGGAGGAAAAACAAATTGTAGTAAGTTGGGCAAAAACAATCTTTCAATAGTACAGTTTTGTTCACTTTTAACAAAGATGAACAAGGACATGTTGGGCAAGAGACAACCAAAAGGAACCAGAAGGAAAAAAACAAAACAAAACAAAACTCCTTGGATTATTTATATTTCCTCAAAGGTAAGGTAAACCTTCATCTCTCCACTCACCCCTATCCATTCCAAATCTTGCGACAGTTTTAGCTCAATAGTGTCGTCTAAAAGAGGAGAAAAGGCTCAGGTTCCCACTGCGGCGAAAACAAAGAGGAGGGAGACGGAGAGGAAGACGGGGGAGGGAGGAGGAAGAGGAAATGGCTTTTTCCTCAGTGGCCAGCTCGCCCTCAAGGGCAACGGGATCGGCGTGTCCGACCTGCCAGCTTCAATATCTCCAATTTCAATATGTTCACTTGCATTGCAGTTGAAGTGTGGAGCAAAGGTTAACAACTTTGTCTGACCTGCTGCCAACGTGGACATCCCCATCTTTTGTGAGATGAAAATAAACCTTATACTGACTGCGTGAGCTATTTTGGGAAACTCCTCTTCATGACCATATATACTGTACATCTAAAGTAAATTTAAGATTGTAAACAAAGGTTGTGTTGTGTCTTTTATATAAGATTTTTCCACTTACAGCCGTGCTGGCAGCAGCCTGCTTGGACTCTTCGGTGAGGAAGGCCAACATTCTTTCTACTTTCTTCTCCTCTTCTTCACTGATGTAGTCTGTATCTGTTGGTGGGAACAAAAACAGGCAGAAATATACTCATTAAAAAATTTAATACTGTTGCATAGTTGACAAAGTCAAGTAAATGTTGTTTGTTTTATCCTACTTGAGATGCCATATGCACATGCATAATGGCAATTCAGTCAAAAAAGTTTTAAAAGTCTAGAAATCAATGTACAAAAAAAGCATAGCAGATTATACTAGTAGGCCGAGACAAATAGTTAGATTCCATAATCATATGTCAATCATAATCATATGTTTCCAAATAAAAAGGGAATTTTACACCAATGAGAGCAATCATAGGCTTATATCATAGTGTCATAAAACAAACAAAAAAGAAAATTAAATTGTTAATCACAATTATTTGGATGACAATTAATGTTTAACTAAAAATTCCTGACTGCGACACATTTTCATTCTGAAGCACTAGTCCACACATTTCTACCTAGGAGGCCAGAATGTGCATCGCTTGCGGTCTCTGCAATCATTACTTTGTCAGGTACTGTGATACCGCCTGCACGGGACATTTGTAAGAAAGGGAAACTACAAATGACATCTGGGAAACACTGGCGTATCTGGGAAACGGTGCTCAGCCAGGGATCATGTTGCCCAGTCTAAATAAAGGTGCAGCATCTCCAAGCTCTCTCTCGCGATACTATTCCGCCATAGACTGCTCCAGTCATCTACAGTTTGAAATTCATTCGCTCCATTTCATTTTTCACAACGGGCTTACTGAACCAGCACACTACTGCAGAGGTGTGATATGAACACATCTTCAGTAACAATGCTGTATATAAAAATTAGATATTAAAAGGCCGCGATAAAAGGGGAATTGTATCTTTGTGGAGTGCATTCACTGTTCAAATAAATAAATACCTCAGTGTCATCACTACCAACAATTCACAAAACAAAATTTGTTTTTGTGGCAACACTGACTTTGGTTTACTCTTGGAGCTGCCGACTATACGTGACTTAGTTGTGGATTACAACGGGGAAAGGTATTACATGAAACTTAACTATGAAACATACCACATGACAGATAACAAACAATCAAACAGAACAGAACATTCCAATGCAAGTCTTTAAGAATAATATTTAGGAAGAAATTCATCTTACCAGACATAACT
>OMKR01044623.1:0-15810 GCA_900302355.1 Cyttopsis rosea | reverse complement strand
ACCAACAAAGACGAATTGGGGTTAGGAATGCTTCATCATGCCTTGTTAGAAGCGCAAAGCGTGTTTCTTAAAAGCACCGAGTTCCACCAGCTCCATCTCCGTGAGACTTTCTAAGAGCGTGTCTGGAGGCTGTCCCGGCTCAGTCTGCTCGGATTTCACAGCTAATTGCGTCTGTGAGAATGTTTGTACTTTAGTTTGAAGACAGTGCAACATCTTCCCCCTATTTGCCTTTTTTATTTATTCTTTTTGTATTTTGGTAAATGTTGTGCTCGGTTAGAAATACATTTTGTGTTTCTTTTCACCGTGTACACATGCGGCCGGACGGCGAACGTGGCGCGCTGCCGCGATAATCAGGGTGAGTGCTTCGTACGAAGAGTACGGGGGAATGATTTGATGCAGATTATTATGGGCTGTATCAAGGGACTCTGTGACCCCAAGGTGGAGTGAGTGACAGTCAGGCAATCTGTTACACTATGTAAGGTCATAGGCACCCACCCTGAAATACGGCGCAATCAATAATGGCAATGAGATGCAGTGTGACGAGCGGTCTATCAATACCTCCAGGCAGAAGGAGATAGATCCATAAATCAATCATCTTTCAGCACCTGATTGGACAACACCACTTACAATCGTGAGACAGGGAGGACATCTTCCTCGCTTAGTGATTTCAAACTAAAATTTTACCAGGCTGCCATCACTAATATAATAATAATAATATTATTATTATTATTATTATTATTATTATTATTATTGTTATTATTAATAATAATAATAATAATAATAATAATAATAATAATAATAATAATAATAAATCGTAGTAGTAGTAGTAGTAGTAGTACATTGTGCAGGAAGATAATATAGATTTTGAGCAACTAAGTAATTTCTCTTCACAAAATTCAGGAAGTAAACAGATTTTGGGATTAGAAATTGATTTAAAAAAAATTAAAATGGTATTTTTGATATGATGAATGGGATTTTTTTTATCTGACAATAGAATATACTATAATATTAACCTGCAGGCCCAGTGAATGGATTAATTCAACATGCCATGACATGCATAAGCTTCCCATTTACTCTCGTGACTTATTTGTGGCTCAGTGGCAATGGAAAGATGAATGTGCAGAAATGTCTGCACGGGCAGAAATGAGGCAGCGCTCTCTGATGCCTGATTACCTGGATAGAAAATGAAGCCGACAGCGTAATTTTGTCATTGTTGTGATTGTTTTCTTTTGTTTGTTTGTTTGTTTTACCACAGGGCAAACACAGGATTGCCCAGAGATTCCTTCATATCGAAAGCATCTAAAATAGATATGTAATTAATTTGATGAATCCAAGCTGTAACCAGCACATACAGGACTCTAGCTGTGGATAAGGGCTTTCAATGAATAATGTGAGCATTTTATTTCATGCTTTGATTTGGCCCTGACACTGTCAAGGCAGGTACTGGAAGTAGGCTTCCTGAATTAATGTGCCATCTCCCACTCACGATAAACACTTCCACAGGCAATCTCCCATTGCTGATCCCCTATGTAGCGCTGCACGAAACTTCCAGGACAATTTATCTTAGAGACAGACATGCGGCCCGTTGACATAGGGGGTGACATGTGATGTCATTTAACATGTGTTCCCATGTCACGTACATCCCGTCCCCTTAACAGCCTTAAAGGGTGCAGATCTGCACAAGAGCACGAGGCACTGACCTCTGGTTCCAGAGGTACCCTCTGTTGGGAAATCAATGAAGCGGGTGCACAAAAGGCGTCCCTCAGGACAGTCCACATCTGCACAAATCAGCACTGTTTTGTCACCAACACTTTTTCCTCGGTCTGTCAGATGAGATCTGAAGGCACAAATGTGCCACATTTTTAACATCTACCTTAGACCTTTACACACATAAGCATGTGGTACTCAGGGGAATGGCGAGGTTATAGCCATGGTACGCACATCGAGAAAGAATGTAATAAAAATAACAAAAGTAGGTCACATGTGTCCAAATAGAAAGACATGTGTATAAGCCTGTCATCGGTAGCTCAAGAGTAACAATAAAAACAGTGATTCAATTCAGCCCTATCATTGCTACTGTCTTGATTACTAGGAACAACAATTTTGCAAATTGAAGAGCTCGCATTCAAACAAACAAACAAACAAAAAAATCTAAATTTTTTTTTTAATTAAAATTTTATTTTAAGCAATGGTATCATAATAAGCCATATAAGGTACAAAAAAAAGCGATATCACAAAATGGTTTATAATTTGAATATTTATATTTTCTTTACACTCACCACCACCTCGATTTGTATTACCACCTTCATTTTCGTTTTATACATGCTTTGCTTTCCAGACCCCTTGTTGGCTCTGGCCTTCTCTTTGCTTTGTACTGTACAGCATATGAGTTTCTTCCCTCGGGTCTCAAAGACATGCAGAATACTGAGCTGTGCACATTTAGGTTGACAGATTAGTTTACATTTGGTTTGACACCACAGGAGAAGGGCTTGGCTTGCCTGCAGTGACGACCACTGCTTTCCGGGTTGCTTTGTGTGAAAGCATAGCCTGCCAAGAGAAATATGAAGGTCCAAACCCTTACTCAGAAGGACCTGCCCATGAGTTCACAGCCCCATGCCTTTGAAATATGAGGTGAATCGTGTATATATGGGAGTTTATATATACCAAGTAAAGCAGAAGCAAGCCCCGGGGAAGATTATGTTTTTAAATTAGTGGCCACTGAAGGCCACGTTACGGAAGAATGCATAATCAGGCTTCAAGTGCGCTTAATTCTACACTGACCATCTCAGTGAGAGGGAAACAGAGTTAGTGATGCGCCTATATTTGGAATATTGAGTCTGTGATTACACGTCCATTCTGCGCTTAATTCAGAAACAAGTCATTTAATAGTGTTTTTGTGGTCACTCATTTTTCACTCAGAACCACAATCGGGACATTTTCATCCTCATATAATGATGAGAACATGAATGTGAGCGCCTTACAGCTGATTGATGTGCTCCTATCTCTATGTTGCTACCTTTACAAGAGTAGCACAGCTGCTGTGAGACGGCTCAGGTCGCCTGGTTGAACCCACCTTCCAGCACACACACACACACACACACGTGCACACACACACGAACACACACACACACACACTCACAGGCGCGCACACACACACATGCGCACGCACACACACGAACACATGCACACACACACACACACACAATATTAAAGGCTACTTCCATATTTAATTTTTGTTATATAAATACATTTCTTAATTGTAACTATACAAAATCGGTTACAATTCCAATATCTCTCAGCACTCATCTCAACACGTTTTCTCTTCATATTGTGAAAGATATATTGTACTGTAGCCACATTTATTTAGATATTTAACTGGATATTGTGCGACTGCTATGCTGATGATACTCGGCTTTATCTCTAGATTTCACTGAGGCATCCCGAGAGTAGTGAGCCAAACTCGTGACTCTACTTCTCATATCAACCTGGCATGGCTCCATTAGAAAATGATCGGTTATCTTTGGTTACCAGATCACCGAACAGATGGTGGTTTATGGAAGGGATTTACTGGACGATGACATCACATCACAAACCACAAACTAAGTTCATTTGAATGTTTTTGTTATATCTGAAGTTCCACAGGAGATCTTTGCAAAGATGTTTATTGATGTAGTATTGATGATACAAATTGCAAATTAACTTATGTATTAGTTTGTTATTTCTGAATTCAAATTTGTTAGTCAGCCTTTACTGTTCATAATCGGCTGCGTAAAGTATCTTGTTGTTCTGTATTTTATATTTAAAATAATAATGGAATATTTAACAAAAGTCACTGGGGCTCCTACTGAATTTGTCTATTATGAGGTGTTTGCATCATATCGATAAATGGCATAAACCACCCATCCTTTTGGCTGATTAGAGTGCTATAAGCAGCATAGTCTTAAAACATTTAATGTCATGGCCTTCCACATCCAGCGGTCACATATAATGTATCGAGTACATGACACATGTCCCTGGAAAGAATGGCAGGTTTACGACCTGGCCTTAAAATTTGATATACGTCCTGGATAAAAATAGCCAGGAGTCACTTGTCATGAATATTTGTTACAAACTAAGGCACACTTTATTGGCGGCAAATTACTGTTTTAAAAAAAAGGTTCTCCCCTGGCATGTGAGAATTCTACGGAGATCCCTAGGTGTCACGAGATTAAAAAAATGTAATCGTTCCCTTTGAGGGAACAGATTACTAATTCAAAGGAATGATTTAACATTATTTTCTCCTGTGACAGGTAGTGGGCTTCATTGAATCTCAATGACTTTAAGTTGAAAAGAAACAAAATAACTACAATATCAATGGCACTTCAAAGAGTAAAAATCTGCTTGCAAAAATAGGCAAAAGGGTGTCCACAAGGTGCTGAGATGTGATGTACTAGTGAAAAGGAAAATGGCTTCCTTTGCTTGATTCGGTAAGCATGGCAACAGGGGTTTGTGCCAGTGTTGGGGCCGCAAGGAGCCATTACGATCATGGCTATACCTTTCTTTCCACGTGGTCCAGTATTAGACAATAGGCTTTTGGACAATAGGTGATACATCACATTTTCTCTCAAAAGAGAAGAACACTGATACTTCAAATTATGCTTTTATGCTTTGTTTGTTTTACAGCCGGAACAGATTCATATCTGCCACTTTGAATCCGTCCACAGTTGGGAAGCCACACAAAGGAGTATGTCTCCACTCTTCTGGTCTCTCAAGAGAATATCCGTTCGAAGTTAAAAGCTTGCATGGTACAACAGCGTAGTGATTTGCCACATTGTGGCTGGTAACAGACCCAGCCTTTGAAAATATGTTGCTGTCAAAATCACTGTGAGTGGAGTCCAAGCTGAGCATGTATCCTCCAATTACCTCTCCAAGGCACAATGGTGCCATGCCATTTTTCTCACGGCCCATTATGCCGAAACCCCAATAGTCCGAAAAATGTCCCATTGTGACATGGACGACACCCTAACCCTGACCTAAGCTTATACCTAAACTTAACTTAATGATATCACAGCGCAAACACGGCCATAAGGTTTTGCAGCTGAGTGCAATCTGTCCTTGTTCTGCGTCTGATCGCAGTTATCCATGTGGCGAAGTATAAATGGTGGCTTTGCGCCAAGAACACAGTAGGCAGGACAATGGCAGAGAGAAGGAGAAATAATGGGAATCAATGGCTCTGCGGACGTGGCACGGGGCGCACGGAGCTTCGTTTGTTTCATTCAATTAGGAAATGTAGGAAAATAAATACATCCAAAATAAAAACACACCCTTTTTATTTGTTTTGTTTGGAAAACGGGGAACGGGGAAAGCCCAAATGCGTAATGAGAGGGAGCGATGTCCGCTCCGCTGCGATGCTCCGTCTCCATTAAGCATTTGGGTACAGGTGGGGGGAGCACTGAGACGCTATTTGCTGGACAGCGCAGTTAGGGGTTCATTTCACCCTTTGCGGGTGCTTTGAGAATTATGCAGTTTATCTTATTTGTTTGTCTTATTTGCACAGGTTTAGTGGCTGCAAAAGCCACGCAATCCTTTTGTGAATTTGCCCCATAATGTGTCACATCTCTGGTTTTCCACTCAGAATGAAAGAGACGCTGCCACCGCTTTGTCATAGCTAGCATAATTGAGGACATAGATAGTCATCAATAATGTTTGGGAACTTGGGAGAGCAGTGCTGTCTTTGACAAGTACTATGGCTGTAACCTTCCACCACATGATTAGCAGATTCAACTGAAGTCACGTGGAAAGACAACAGTAGGGAGGCTAACCTCAGGTTTGCACAATCTACGTACTAGGTGCAGTTGGGAAGTGGGACCATGGGAAACAGGGAGAGCCCGTGTAGAAGCAGGATCCCACTAAGGAAATGGGAGATTCCCCACGGTCTGTGTCCTGCTGCCCAGGCAAGAACCAAGCACCAGTAGGGTTGATACTTGTCTCGAGCACTGGGAAGACTGTGAATGTGCCAGTGGATGAAGGCTTGTTCCTCAACAAAACATTGAAAATGCTGAAGTTTCACACTGAATCAATTTCCACACTTGTCCAAAAGTAGTGCAGATCTACAAAACAAATCCAGTTTTAAAAATTGCTTCTCTTGACAGTCTTAGTTTCAGTTTTAGCTCCTGGAGGGAACAGACTTCCTGTTGAAAATAGCCACAAACTTCCCAGTAAGAAGTGTGTGGATGGACAATCCTATCCGAAATAATATCTTAACTGATAATATTTGCTGGCAAGTGCAAGGGGCAAGTGCGGAACTTGTCATAGACCTTTAACTTTTTGATCATTTTGAGCCGTTCTCTTATGTGCTTGGACAGCGCACTAAAGGCTAAGCCAGACCCGATTTGAGAAAACTAAAAGAATGTTGCTTTGCTCTTCGTTGATTCAGCGATTTCATGGATCAGTTAAACAAAGTCAAACTCTACGCAAAACTTCGCGACAATTTATTTTGGAAGTGAATGTACCATTTCTGATGATTATGTTGAGATGAATGAATCTGTGTGAAATTTCTGCCACAAATTGTAACAACCACGGCCCAGGGAAGTACCGTTACCCACTCGCTCTGGTGCCTGCTGCCATTGAACAGCTCTGGGGGTCCTGGTTCTTCACCAAATTGGACCCCCATAGTGCATACAATCTCATCTGTATACGGGAACGCCGGATGCTGCCCAACGCCATGTTTTGGGACATGCTCGGGCGCCAGGTGGTCATCTACATAGATGACATAGAAGACCGAGAAGTGCCAATTCCACCAGTCCACCGTCTCCTTCCTTGGATACATGATCAGCCCAGAGGGAGTGCGGATGGAGGAGAAGAAGGTGGAGGCTGTTCTCACCTGGCCCGAACCCAGCTCCATTATGGACTTGCAGCACTTCCTGGGGATTGCTAACTTTTATAGACGCTTCATCCGGGGCTTCAGCGTGGTGGACGCTCCTCTCACAGCTCTCACCAAAGGGGGCACTCGGAGGCTTGGATAGAACGAGTGCCATACCAGCCGCTGAGCGGGCCCACCGCAGCAAGTACTTTACAGAACGCACGCCGCTGGACCATGCCACCGCGGAGAGGAGGAGGCCATCTCCGTTCCTGTCCACCGACGGGGACGACGAAGACACCCTCAGCGTGGACGAAGTGGACATCTTCTCCCGGAGAGAGAGATAGATGAGCAGAGAGATCGGAGAGTGGAGATTTTGGGTGTTTTTGAAAGTTTGTTGAGAAGAGATTTACAGGAAAATATTTGTAGCGCGCGATCATCCCTTTTATGACGGGCCCCCCTTGGGCTATGTCCCTGCCTGTCAGGCTGGGGCCAGCGGCGGCATGGGCCGTAGAAGGAGCGTCAAGCTCTTCCTTAATGAAAGGAATGGGTTTATTACCTCCTACCTACCATGACAGACTTGCACATAGCATGGGCGGCGTGGAGTTTATAGAGTGGATTTAGCGCTGCCCGCTGTGAAGCGGGACCTACAGCCCTCTCCCACACGAAGAGGCGATAGAACTGGAGGCTGTTCGCGCACGTTACCTCATCGTCAGGCACGTGCCGTGTTCAAGCAGGATTCCCACAGCTGCATGAGCGCCTGAACCCCCAGACCACCGACAAGACCAGGGTCCAGGCATGTTCACACACCGTGGCTACGGCTAAATTGCACCTGGAGGAATGTTTAACACCCGAAGATCCCCATGCGCCGCGATGTGTTGTCTCAGGCCAGGGACTCGGTGACCTCATTACCGGTCCTGGGACGTCCTCTGTGGGCCTGGCTCCTGAATGGCATAGGCTTGAACAACGCAGACTGTGACGGGCTGTGATCTCCACCATTGTGGGCTCTCGCGCACAGTCCATTTCTCGGCTCTACCCCTCCAAGTGGAATGATGTGTCGATGGTGATGTCGACCCCCTGTGCTGCAGTGTTGTTCATATATTGGAATTTCTCAGCCTGGGAAGGTTCCTCCGGAGCCATTGCCAGGACCGGCAAGGTGAGTGGGTATTCCCTGGGTGGAGTACGCTCAGAATGCCCTCCGCCCCTCATCCACCACGAGGTTAGTTACACTAATCAGCTCCCTGCACATCGTCGTATCTCACCCACCTTTCATGTCTCCCTCCTTAGGCCGGTGGTTCCTGGTCACTTGGCTGAGGCTGTCCCCCGTGACGAACCCCCACCACCTCTAGACATTGAGGATGGCCCAGCCTACTCCGTCGAGAACCCTTCTGTGGGGCTCGGCTTCAATACTTGGTGGACTGGGAGGGGTATGGTCCTGAGAAGCGTAGCTGGGTCTCCGTGGTTGACATCGGCGTCATCGCATCCTATCGGCTGGGGCCGCGGGGGGGTCGGGGGTACTGTAGCAACCATGCCTCCTCCCTGGTGATTGACCTCACCTACTGTTCACCAGCCTAATCACCTGCACTTGTTCCTCATTAACTCCCACATTCCCATGCACCTTCACTCTCCTTTATATTCTCAGTGTTTGCTTCACTTCTCCAGGCAGCATTGAGAAAGCCAGAGGACTCTTCATTCTCCACTCCATCTCCTAGCCTCCCCGCTAGCCTTGCTGGCGTGTATGACTGACTTTTGTTTGTTTATTGGTCCTGTTTGGACCCCTGTCCTTGGTTCGAATAAATCTCGCCTTGCACTTGCATCCAGCCTCAATGGATTCATTACACAAATGAAAAGTAAGCCGTGTATTATCATTGGTAAAAATATACTGAAAGAGGCCAGGTTTTGTTTGTTTTTAAATATATTTGTTTATTAATTTTCATTGTTTATTCAACATTCTCTATGATATTTTCGCTCCCCTGCATCTACAGTTACTTGCCAAAGTAGACCAGAAGGAAGTCGCCGTTGACTTAAAAGCTTTTCAATGCATCTCAGAATATTTATGAATCTAAATACAGTTATTTTTCTCAAGCAACCATGTGCCAATGGTAAATGCTTCAAAAACCAACCTACAGTAAAGAGTCATATTTGCAAACTCAAGCATTTCCATGCCATTCCATTCCATCCATGGAGCGCTAGATACTACTGACTTGCCATAGGGAGAATGCTAATGGCACTAAAAGGACCATGTTTCTGTGCTACAATGGATGGGGTTATTCCATCAGCACACTATTTGATGGTGCATAGAATGCCAGATGCACATTGTGTTTTACTCAGTGCAAAAATTATAAAGCATGGTCTTAATTTTAAATATTGAAGGAAAAAAAAAGATCAGAGAGCCAAGCCATGAAGTGCGACACAACAGGAGTGTGTCAGTGTGTGAGGATGCTTCCACTTGCTTTTGCTTGGTTTTGTATTTGTGAGTTTAAGTAGCATTACAGCCCCCAATCTATTCTTTCTAAATCCATGGTAACCGCAAGGCACATTGCCTAAGGTCTGTTTCATATTGTAAATTAACTATTCTCTACTGGAGTAGTGTTATTTTCTATGTGCATGTCTGTGTGTGTTTGTGTGTGTGTGCGTGTGAGTCTTTTCTGCATTGTCTACCTATGTGTGCAATCACAATGAGTGTGTATGTATTATTTCTATGAGTGTGTGTCTGTGTGTCTGCCTGTATGTATTTCTGTATATGTTGTTATTACAAAAGCAAACAACAGAGCAGAGTATATTTTTTCCCATCACCTGCTCCCAGACATCGCCCTCGTGAATGCATTATCGCCATGGTTATCGCAAATGCATCTCCAATGCCAATCACATTCCTTTGAATCTGAATGATGGAGACAATGGGAGGAGAACCCTCGGCGGGGGTGCGAGGTGGCTACTCCTCTCCCTTTGTAGCTATATGCCTTTAAAATAAAATCTTAAATGGAGCTATGTGTACTGGATAGCCTCTGCTTGGTGAATTTTAAAATACCTTTGGCACCATTGTTTTTTTTCCCCTCCTGTGTGTATACAAGCTGCAAGCAGTCACGCAGCTGTTTCCATGGCAATATCTATCTGTGTGAGGAATTCATTAACCCTTTCTCGCAGGAGTCCGGTGTAGAAATCCCACGTAGAATACAGATAGGGAACCTTAAAGGGCAGTACAGTACTATTTTTGACAAAATGCTATTTATGAAAGGCTTTGTGTATTTTCTACATGGCAGTCATGGCAGACTCGATACACTAAATGTGCCGGCATATATTTCAAATTAATCGTTGCTGTTTTATCGTAGAATTTAAATGGACACGTTTTTTTTATGCTTTGCAAATGATTCTTAGTTGCGTTTTGCCATAGCGACAAGTGAAAAAAATAAATAATCGAATTGAGCAGTTTTGGCATTACAGCCTTAAAGAGAAAGAAAATGAGAGACTGAGAAATGATTAACAGGATGACCTCACGAGGCACCCACCTTGCCATTTTAAGTCAAGTTGACAGGTTGAAAGAACAGATAGAAATACTGCCTTAGAAAAAGGACACATGAATGCCCTACGAATATTATGCCGGTTGAAGAAACGTGTACATTCTTTGAAAAGAAAGAAAACATGTCTATGGTATATACAGTACACAACTTTACATACATAGACAATGTGTATATACATGCAAAGACTAGCCAGCAGTGTGTGTGTGTGTGAGTAAATGACAGAGAAAAAAAAGATAGATAACAGTAATGCCATCACTTACCCACTTACCCATACATTGGCATTGGCTATATGCTTGGTAGACGTTATTATTCAATAATGACACACTGTTATGATTACCGCGTTGCCTGACCTTTCCACCAATCAATTTTTGGTGCTGCTTGTGTCAATAGATGCCAAGACAAGATATGTACACATGATATTTACACATGTAGCTAATATTCTAAAAGGATATACACATACAGTAAATATGAAAATAAATATATACTGTACATGCATATGGGCTGGTGGACATAACCAAATCTTCGTATTAGTGTTCATTCTACATTGATAAGTATTTTCCATCCAATGTTGTGCCTCGCCCATGCTAATTTTGGAGCCAGCCATGTGACTGTTGGAGACGCTCTCTCCTGGTGCAGAGGACAGGCGAGTGTTTCAGGTCAGTTAGTTGTGGGTTGTCTAGAAGGTAGTAAGATTTTGGCATTTTCACATACAGTAGAAGGTTGAACAGGTAGGTTTATCTACTAATCTGGCCAAAATGTGGCTGTAAATTGCCACATATACAGTATTCCATATACTGTATGGAATACTAATGCGAGACATCTCTATAGAGAATGGCATCACATTGCTGGAGCAAGCCGCCATATTGGGAGGATCGCTCTCATTGACTGTGAACGTCGGTCGGCGCATTTTTGAGTTAAAAGACGTCTTGGAAGTCTCGTTCGGGGAAAAACTGCCACAGAAAATCTTGCAACCATCTTATGTGAAACCTCGACCCTTCTTTTTCTCCCTTCCTTTCTCCATTTTTGTACATTTCCTATATTTTCACTATTTCTCTATGCAACTGAACGGAAGTGATCCAAGTCCATAGCAATCCATAGCAACCATCAAACTTCACATTCCCTATGCCACACTTTTTGCAGAGTGCAAGACTGCCATTTACTGCATATCCATTTTTCATTCTACAAATGATAAAATACACATAATAATCGAATGTTCCACCTAAAATGTAGCTGTAAATCCAAAGCCTCACCACGGATCAATAACGCTAAATCTAGTCTAAGCTTGTCAACTATGATTTCAACCAGCGGCCATGACGTGGACATGGTCTGGTCATGTATCACTGTAGTTATTTCTATCACCAGTTTCCCTAATTCATACTAAGTCTCCTCTGGAAATAGTGCAACCCACAAGCATTAGAACCGACGGCAGTTCACCCTCAGCGAGGAGCGCACCGTGCTTTGATTGGGTTTTCTACAGTAACGTAGCAACAATTGCCTGGTAGCCTGATGGCGAGGCAGTGCTTCAGAGCCGCACACTTTGTGTTTTGAAAGCCTCGAGTCTCATCGCTGTAGTCAATGGGTGCCATGTTGCATATTGAAGTTGAACCTTCCTTTTCAAAGCTTGTGTGTTGCACATGTTAAAGCTGAATTGTTCACAATCCTGTTTCTACTGTAAGCGAAAGGAGCTTTACAACAACATGTCCTTCAAGTTCAAAATAAATCAAACGCTCCCCCTCCCCCCGCAGCACCCCTCTGTCGCTCTACGTTCCTTGTCAAATTCCACAGTTCCAGTACGGAGTGGGCACGGGAGGGACTGAGGGGCGTTCGAAAAACATCTTGGAGCAACGAGAGAGGTCCCGGAATCTTGGAAAGAGCTCAGCTCGGCTTTCGTCAACATCTTTCAGAAAGGAAGGCGTATCGACAAGCCGTCCGAACCGTAGCGGCTGACGCATATTGGGAATGAAAGTATCTCACAGTTCTGCTGCATTGCATAGAATGATTTCATACTTCTTTTTTTACATAAGAAAATCATAGTTTGTGTGCTCATACACCCCGGAGAGGTATTAACGAGTAGCAGTGCTTTGGCTTGTCAGTGCGATCACACCTACATCTCTCCACAGAGCACATTATAATACAAGAAGATCTCACACACCCTCACAACCCCATAATGAAATAAACCCAGTTTACATACTGCGAACGTCTGCTGACAACTCCACTTTTGGGGAGTTCCTGGCACAAAGCTAAATCATCTACAGTATGTTGTTTGCCTCACAACTTGACAATGTGTTTGTAAAGTCTTCATAGGATATATGCGATCGAGGGAGCAGTTTTCCCTTAATCGCCCTTGATATCTTCATATCCTATCGAGACTTGGTATCAAGTTATCCTTCGTTGTATCATAAATCTGTCTTCAGCTACAGTATCTGAGGTTCACTTCTGAGTGTTTTTGTTTTCCGCAAGCTGAGACATTGCTAGAGAGCAAATCATGTCAAATCTACTTGGACAATTGTGTGTAATCAAACACTAAATGAGTAACCACTTAATCTCAATCTTTAATTTCTTTGAGACAGGATACAAGTCAGCCTGGTCAGATATGAATAAGGGCAACGCTATGACCCTATTCTGGCTGAGAATGTCATCTTGAACACAATGTTCCAGGCACAGCTAGGTCGGAGGAGATGGACCGTGATAGCAAAGTAAGTCTATGGACTTGCTGTACATATTGCTCAATGACATCTTATTTTTGTTGGAGCTTTGTGATTTACTTGATTGCAATGTAACTGGAATTCAAAGTTGTTGTCCAGCATGTAGCCTGGCATCGCCAGACCAATTCGCAAATGCGTATTAGTCTGGAACTTCTCAGTTCATTTTCGATTTCTAAGGGGCGTTACCAACGGG
Organism: Cyttopsis rosea; assembly: GCA_900302355.1. Taxonomy (NCBI): domain Eukaryota; kingdom Metazoa; phylum Chordata; class Actinopteri; order Zeiformes; family Parazenidae; genus Cyttopsis; species Cyttopsis rosea. The sequence goes on along the minus strand of OMKR01044623.1, from coordinate 2,556 downwards.
TGCAGACCAAAATGTCTCTGGACGCAATTGGATAGACCTACAACCAATCAGAGCAATGAAACGTGTGGCGACCAGCAGGGCCAGTTGGTAAATTAAACTTTTACCAAATCCTGTGAGAAGTACGGCAAACACATCTGTTTTTATCAACAAAAGCTTTAAGTGCAGTTGTTTGTTCTTCTTTTAGAAAAAATATACCGTCCAGTTAGTTTAATACTGTCGGGATAGCGGATTCAACAGACCGTTCCACATCAGCGGCAGCCGTCTTGGTAATGTGCCTCAACGGTCGCTCATCGTCATCATATCAAACCCCGCCCCCTATTCGATAAACGGTTGTGATTGGCTCGACCATGGCGCGGTCGGGTAGAAATCTGTTTTACTGGGAGGGGGGCCAGACGTATCTGCCAGATCAAATGAAACATGAGCTCACAGATTGGTCTGGTTCCCAGGCTATCCAGCACGCTCATCAGAGGGGATTACATTGCCATAATGATGAACAATTTCTTATGAATGAGTTATGTATGAGAATGTGTGTTCTTCACTGGGACTCTATATGGAACATGGCAATTGGTTGTATTTTCTAACCAGAGAAACATACTATGTTAAACTTGGTTAAGCTATAAAGCTCATCTGTTAAATTCCCTTCCTCAATCGCAGAGGTATGTACATCTTGTACATGCATTCTCAGTGACATTTTTCAATTACATCATGTTCTTTTCAGGAAGGTCGGGATTGCGAAGTTGAACGGAGGTGGGATGGGATGCAACGCGGTCAAGAATGTAGTATTGAGTCAATTGGGATGTCTGACAGATATGAAGAGCAAGAGGAAAAGAGCAAGAGAGTGGCTGGGAGGCAGCAATGCATTAACCATGTGATACTATTTATATCAGAGGAGTAAGGGTGACCCAGTAACTCACATGTGTTACGCAACATGTGAACAGAGTAAAAAAAGAAAATGAGCATGGTATGGCATCTCAGGGGTTCGGGCGGGGGGCTCCTTGTGATTGAAGCCAATTAGAGGCGGTTGTGATTATCAGGTAAAGGATGGAGAAGTAGCGCTGTGGTGAGTGAGACGGTTCAGCGGACACAGGCATGGATGGCGCACGCCCCAGAGACTGTGCTGAGGGGATCCATCAAGCTTGTTGTCTCAACACTGTAGCACATCGGCGGCCTCCTCAAGACGCATGACGACCTGAATGACACATGTGGAGGGATTTATAAAAAAAAAGAGAATGTGCACGAACAAGTGCTTTAAATTCTGTCATAATGCACAAATAGACCCTCTCTTGCATTGGCAGGTTGATTAATAAAAATAAGAACAAAAAGTAATGGAAATTGGTTAAAACTCAACACGGGTCTTAGAATTCATTCAAAAATTTTAAGCGAAACAACCGCCAGCCAAATGTCGCCAGCTTCGTCTGGGCCAAAAGAGATATTGGGACTTTGAGGATCTTGGCCAGGGCCGCCCTGCCATGCTCCCCATCCTCTGGCATTGCCACATAAACCCTGTGCTACTCCAGGTGCTAATGGACTACACTCCATTATTGGACTACAAGTTTTCCAGCCACGTGGAGAATAAAATCCCGAGCAGTGGGCCAAAGACGTTGAGCCTAAATAAAGCAAGGAAACTTTACAAGTACACTTGTATAAGTACACATAAGTATTACTATCTGACATCTAAATCTGAAATCACTTTGAAAATTACAGAAAACAGAATGATTTAACTGTAACTTTGGCATTTACAGTACAGTTCATGACAATACTACTATACTGACAATATAATAATAATAATAATAATAATAATAATAATAATAATAATAATAATAATAATAATAATAATAATACTAATAATAATAATAATAATAATAATAATAATCGAGAAAAAATTGGCCCAGTATCTTGGATACAGAAAACAGGGGGCTTCCCTTTCATTCAAGCCCCCTCCCCCTTCATGACATTACTCTGCAGTGAACACCCCCCACTCCTCATCGGGATTGGTGTGTCGTAACACACCAGATTAAATGTAGGTCTTCCACTCTTCCACCAAAACATGTATATGTCAGCCTAAAAACCTAATTAACGTAATTCGCTCATGTTTTATGTGCTTGAATGGTAAAGGTCTGTAAATTGTGTGAGTATGAGTATAGGGGACTTCATTGTTATGGACATTTCACTAATAACTGATAGGCCTATATATTCAAAATTACGAGTTACCATTTGCTCAAGTGATCAAAACGAAGGGAGCGGCTCGTAGACACACCTAACTGAACACAGCCGAGCTATTGTCCTTAAACTGAAACACCAAAGTAAGGCTATTTAAAAATGCCATATTTCTGTTTTTCGAGAGGTGGCCCGCTGTGACGTGACAGATTAACGATTTGGGGGAAAAACTCCTCTCAACAATACACATTTATGTTCCATAATACCCGTGAGAATATCACTTGGCATAACAAGAATGGATTTTAAAGCTGAATGTTGGAGATATTGCACATTTCGTAGTTACGCACGTCGAGCAACAGAGCTGATGATGCTGAAGATTATGATGATGATGACTCAAAA
>OMKR01044621.1:0-11152 GCA_900302355.1 Cyttopsis rosea | reverse complement strand
CCTGGGGTATGTTTACTTCTCAATGTCAGGGTGTAAATCAATCTTCTCTGGCTGTAAATTGAGGACTGCTTGGCTAATGCCACTGTCTCGCTCTTGACAGGTCACAGCGCTTCCACGGTGGCCAAATGGAAGAGTGAGGGAAGCGGAACGACTGGGAGGCGGTTGGAGGAGAATGCAAAAAAAACCATGAATGACTTTTTTTTTCTCTGTTATAGCTTTCCAGTCAAACTGTGGGGAAAATTTTTTAAAATGGAACATAAAAAAGTACACTCAGCGGGCTGATGGGGGAGACAGGGGCAGTGAACCTTGAGAGCTTGCGATGTTCAGTACACAGTGAAAACACTCGGATTACTACTCGGGTGACCAGTAAAGTGGTCGTCTGTGACGGCCATACAATAATTAGCTCGGACAGATCTGGAATAACAAAAAAGAAAGAAGGGACAAAACAAAACTAGAGCACAGACAGGATCGTAATGCACGCTGCAGCCAAGTCACAGTGCCACAGCCTCCAAACTGACCCCATGGCAAAGACACACAGACAGCGAAGAGAGGAGCCGAGTGGGTGTCTCCAGAGACAAGACGAGGAAAGCGAATGCAGAGGAACTACAGATGGTGGCATGGTGTCGTGGTTGTCAGCTAATGAGAGGAAAACCATAGAAATTATTCCTTAGAGACCTTGTCTGAATATCTAAAGCTTGAACAAACTGAGAATATGCTTCCCGTTTCTTTATGGGGAAGGGAATTGGGGCCTTCCCATTTAATGTTACAATCAGATCTAGCAGCTGGTTTGATGTGTATTCTTTTAGTATGGTGAATTTATATTTGTATTTCAATAGGAATATTACAATATTTTGACTATAAAAAGAAGGGCATATCTAACTCTTTTTTCCTTCATAAACTGTGCAATCTAAAAGTTCGGATTGAAATTGTGCAGATTCAGTGAGGATCTCTGCAAGTATAGTATCTTCAGCAATGTTCTCTGTTTGAGTAGTTTGTTTAGATGTTACACCTGTAGATGTTGCCTTTTGACCGAACAAATCTCTCTGAAAATCCACTATCGATTTGAGTCAAACAGAGATATATCAGACAAATCCTACATATACGTTTTTCTCCCACATTACCATGCTCAGAATATGGTGCTTATAGCAAGCATATGGCCATAGTAACTAACCAAGGCAACAGCATGGAGACTCAATTGTCAATAAAGAAAATGTATTTTCTCAGTCTGTAGGGTACGAATCTACAAATCTACCAATCTACTGGTGAATTTAATATAAATTCAGTCATTAAAATAAATGACAGTCCCAGAATGGAATGTCCTAGAATGCACAACATGCTTCAATAGAACAACAAATGTACTAACATTATAGATTCCAACATTGTTTCATAAAGTATTCAAATTGGTATTTATAAGCACCAAAAATCCTTTGCTTTTCTGGTGACCCTGCCTAAAGCGGTCACTGTCTGGAGATTGTAACAGAAGAGAGCAAAGATTGTCACCCAACTGCTGAAAAATAAAACCGAAACTACTTTGTATTTGAAATCAATTGTAGACACACAATAACAAAACAATAAAATAATTTCAATATTATTATTGTCATATGTTTTGGCTTTAAATAACCAATTTACCAGCCAAAATTGTTTTTTATATTCTAAGACTGGCAGACTGGAAGTCTTTCAGGCATGTGATTGGCAAAGGACAAAAAAGCAGGAAAATATACAGAGCGCAGAGCACGACAAGGTAATAAAATAATTCTTTACAAACAGGTTACATGATACAATTTCTAGCAAATTAATCAAAGTATTACTTATTCAGGGTGTCGCCATTAAATTACACTTGGTGTAAAATAGCATGATCTGTGTAAATAGTATCTTCCAACAATTACACACACCTGTGTATTTCATTTTGAAACCCAGCTCTCTCCAATTCATTAAGCTTCACACTTCCCCGTGCATCCGGGTCCAAGCATGACAGGGTCCCTAGGGTTGGACTATCAAGAGGCAGTTTGGCTTGAACATCCCCTGCACAGCTGGTGTAGGCTTGGATTACCTTTTATAAATAGAGTACTGTTTAAGAAACAAGTAAAGACATACTGTACACTACATGTAGGAACTGTTTTTCTTTTAATGTAAGAATTGCGTACATTCGTGTTTTTTTCTTTTTAATAAATGTAATGTATGTTGTTATGGTGTTTTTTTATGCAATTATGTCTTGTCGAACATCGAGGACCATGTTGGAAATAAGTGTTTAATTACGCTTTCACATGCTATCCTCTGGGGGACTACATCTTGTGATGACATGTTTTTATTGTTTATCTAAATAAAGCCATACCATACCTTAGTTCTGAAAGCCTTCACCACAGGGTGTTCCCTCCCTAGTTGGTCCAAGATGGATGAGGCCTCAGAGCCAACAAAAGGTGCTGCAAGATGGGCATCGATTTCAGGTTGAGCAACTTCATCTTCGGCCCATTCCTTCCCTTGCTGTTAATCAGGTCTTCTGGCTTGATGAAGCAGGATAAAAACTCCCTGACGAGTCTCTCCTGCTCATCTTGGAGTTTATGAACCTTTGGGTCCTTGCATTAAAAATCAGGACGTAATGCTTCAGCATGGGAAGGACTGCTTAATAGAAGTGGAGGTCAAGGAGGGTTTTCTTATCCTTAAATAGCACCTGCCAAAACATAGATAAATATTTTCTCTCTGCAGCAATCACAGCAATGTACATTTAACAAGCATCTTGATAAAAAAAAGAAAATAATAATAACAACAACAACAACAACAACAACAATAATAATAACAACATTTAACAACCAATAAGTAAATGTACTGTTTGAATTTTAAAACTTTACCCATACAGTTACAGTTGATGTTTAGGGCGTTTTTCCTCACCTTCTTGCAAATCCTGATCCAGATGCAGATCTGAATCTCATCTTCCCCTCATTTGTAAAGTTTTTGGACCTGTTCCCCAATTCCTTCCACAACTCTTTGATCCGGGTCCTGCCTGCTTCCTGTACATCCTGCTAAGGACAATGTCCTTGTATGTACTCTTATCTTCATTGCTCAGGAAGGCATAGTAAAAACATGACCAATGCATCCCACATGCGCAATGTGTCCAGACTGACATCCAAGACTGAGCGCCACCGGTGTGGGATATAGCGTTCTGGCCGTGAGAAATGGATTCCAAATATGCTGCAATTTTTTTTGAGGCCGTCTTTCAAAGGGACAACAGAATCCATTGCTGGCATTATGAAGGTGGTAACATGAGTCACCATCAATGTTGAATAGTTGAGGGGCACGGCAGTCTCTGAATTTCTTTTCCAGGCCATTTTAAGAGCCCCTCATCACAGCACATGAGAATGGACACTAGATATTGCTATGGGAGGGTCAACCTTTCCTTCCTTTGTTTCATTCATTCCATTATGCAGTGATCGGGTCCCTTAACTCAGTTGTGATTAAAAAATGTGTTTCATACAAGTAGGAAACTAACGGAAATAAATACATCTAAAATAAAAACACTCTGTGTTATTGGTTTTGGCCGGAGACACGGGAACCGAAACGCCCCTTGGACTGGAAATGCTCCGTCTCCGCTGTCCCGATCAAGGTTGAGCACCTACGGGAAAAATGTGTCCGCATCTTCTATGAGTCCACTAGTAAATCGATCGCGGATGGCATGAGTGAAATGCTCCCACACTTTGGAGGCTTTTGGTGAAGGTGTTGTTATCGAGTCAACGCGATAAACACATGTGATGACGTCACCAACTAATCGTCAATAAAAAATTTTGGCAATTAATTTGGTCGAGTATGTTGATTATTCATTGCACCCCTAGAAGAGAGATTCCGCTGATATGAGCTCCAGAGCTGCAAGGTGTTGTACAACCTTCCTCTTGTGTTTCTCGGACCACACCTAATATCCATTTGTTTGTCTTGCTTGTGGCCTCATCAATGTTGAGGGAGAAGGGGACACTTCTTATTTCCTCTATGACTTTGTCTTGGATAGTCTTCTTCACACGCTCTTCGCTCAATTAGGTGTGATTAGTTGCTGCACAAAGCTGTGGGTTGATACCATTAATTACACAGCTTTGGTACACTTTCTAACCATTTTGACCACTCAAGAATGGGGGAAATATATATATATATTTTTTTTTAATCCACGAGCTGAGCAGGTGGAGGGACAGCTCTATGATCATTAAATTTAAAGGAGTTATATCATGCTCCTTTTCAACAGGTTAATATAGGTCTCTCAATCAGATTATTCATTCTAACCTGTCTATTCTTCCAGGCTCTGACAGGCTGATTCAGTGTGAGTGTCTCAGTGTGCTTGTGCCACGCCCACCCCGGAACTGTTTCTCCCACTTCTCTATGAAGAAGATAAACATTCACTATTTCCATCTTATCAGTCCACCAAAATCGGTTTCTGAACTAATTTGATGCAAGAAATAGGCAATGCAGTTGCTGAAGCTTCACTCATACACTCTCTACAAGGCCTAATTTATTCATTAATTGGTTGTTCCAACTTTGCCTGGAGTGTCTGGAGCAGCGTGTTTTTTGTTATCCTGGAGTTATTATCCTGGAGAAAGGAGCCGCCCCACCCCCCAGTCTGGTTCTCTGCTCCCCGGAGGAGGAGATGGAGGCGCCGGCTGCGGCTCCCCTGGGAAGGGCCCTTCACCCCCCGGTAACAGACGTGTCTGAGTGCGCTCCACCGTGTTGTTCCCCTAATATCTGAATAGAACTGAACCGAACCGAGGAAAAAAAAAAGGGAGAAACGCCCGTCTCAGAATGACCTGGAAACTGATTTTACAGAGGTTTTCTCCAGACGTGGAGAAAAGCACCGGACGCGGTTAAAGCGGCGACTCGGAATACTTGCTCACCAATCACCAATAAAAAAATCAATCATGATACTTAATTTTCTTGGAAACAACTTTTATTTCATTCTGATTGGATAATTATCAAGATAAAGAGAATCCGTCAAGCTTAGGGAAACAGGGAAAATAAAAAAAGACGAAAATAAAATTTTCACTGCATACAGAAACGGTCTGTTTAGGTCCCTGAAGCTAACTTACCCTGTGTAGCTGACATATGTCAGGCATGGCTGTAAAGGTGAGACTCTTGTGGTTCTTTGACAAGAGGCGACAGGAGGAGTGAGTGGTTTGGCAGGCTCCACTCAACTCCAAACTTTAGCGTTTTTAACTATTTTAATTCTACCATCTCATCTCATCTATCAACTGATCAAATATCGCTATCAGATAAACAATAACTAAAAGTTTGATCCAAACCAATACAGCAAAAACAAACACAAAAGCGGCAAACTTTGTACAATACCTCCTCTGTGGCTTATTGTTGTTGATTCCACATCGCCCGATGCTATATTTAAGATCCAATGGGTCTGCTATCCGAATATTCAAGGATCAACTTCTATGGACATTGCTATTTTCTCCTTCCTGCTGAAAGATGGCGGAGCCTTTGCCGCTGGATCTGGACGGGGTACGTAGCAATGAGAGGCGAGTTGGAAAACCGCTAAGATTGTATTCTTTCTACTGCTGCTGTCGGGCGATGTTCATCTAAACCCTGACCCGACTCCACAATTGACCACAAGCAATCCGGATGCCCCACATGCTTCTCCAGCGCAGACAGCGTTGTCTCAGATTGCAGACTCCCCGCAGCAAATCTCAATCTCATCTGCCGACGGTCTCCAATTCTCCCCAGGACCCGGGAGTGACACCTCGAGTGCCGGTGAGCACCGAGGCGGCTTCGGCAGACTGCTTCCCTGCCGGTGCCGGGGGCGCGTGTGGTGGCCGACCCGGCGCGGTCTACCGTGCCAATCGATACCAACGAGCACGGGGTGAGTCCAGGGACCTACACATACTGCGATGGATGGCTAGGAGATACTCTACCCACTGGTAATACAAACTCACTTGTTAATTATATTGGAACAATTCTGAAAGAACACCAAACTGCTCTGAGATCTGCGAGGGTTTAGCATGGGACACACGTGAACCGTGCAGCGGTTGTGAAACTAAACCTAAAGGCATACTTGGTGGTCACCTAAATATCTGAAGCATACTACCCAAAATTGACCATTACAAAACCTGCTTATTGACTCTAACCTGGACTTTTTATGTCTTACTGAGAGCTGGCTTAACCGTGACATGCCATCAAACTTAATAAATATTCCAGGATACACTTGCTTTAGGACAGACAGAGCAATAGGGAGAGGAGGAAGAATTATGATATACGTTAGAGAGAATTTTAGATGTACAGAAATACAACTGGATTGTAATCTTGAATGTCTGGGACTGAATATTGCTCTTTCACCCCAGGTGAACTTCACACGACGTCAGGTTTTATGATGAACTGAAAGAACTTCTCGCAATATGTAATCATTCTTCTGAAAGTATTTTGTTTGGGGAATACAATATCAACTGGATGGAAAAAGGTGCTAAACGGAAATTGGAAACAATCACGACAAAATTCAATTACCAGCAACTGATTGATACACCCACAACAATAACAAAGAAAAGTAAAACTCTGATTGATCTTTCAGGAACAGGACACATACAATCTGATCACAGGCCTATCATCATAATAGGACATTGGTTGTTAGAAAGCTGACTGAAGCAAGTAACGACTGGTTCATTATACCAAGAATGACATGAAATCTGTAAAATCAGGGATTCCAAAATGTAAAATGGCAGACTTTGAAAGAGAGCTGATGCAAATGAATTGGGATACAATAACAGAAACACATGATTTGAACACAAAATAATTTCATGACAGCTATTAATGGTTTAATTGACAGATACACTAAAACGGAAGAGCAGCCCTAAACGGAATGGAAGAGCAGCCCAAAAGGAGCTCCCTTCCATGGTTTGGTCAAGATATCTGGTAATTAATGAAAAAAACGTGACTTTGCCCTCAAAAGGTCTGACTGATACTGATCATCTCATTTACACGGGCCTAAGAAACAAAGTTGAACTACGCAAGACTAAGATGAATTACTTCTCAAAACTGATTGAGGAGGCGGAGGGTAGTAGCAGCAAATTGTGGAAGCACATCAATTGTTTAACCAACTCAAACACCCATAAGCATCAGAGAATAAAGGAATTGAGAATAAACAACGACCCTATCTCTGATAATGCAACAATTGCAAATGAATTCAATGCTTTTTTTCAGTCAGTACAGGAACCAAACAATTGTTGCAAACAATTTTAAAAGTAAGCAAAATTATGAGTGACTTAAGCAACTCAAAGGCCAAAGATATCCATCCATCTTGATTCTGCACTAATGAAGAAATATAGAACCCAACTAGTTGAGCCAATAACACACCTTGTGAAATTGTCAATTAAAACAAGAACCCTCCCTATGAAGGTATTATTGTATCAAAACAACTGAGCACACCTGTGACAGTGGAATTTGTAGTTGTAGAAAATAGTCACACGTGTGTATCAGTAAATTTGAAGTCACATAAAAAAATACTTGAGGAGTTGCAAACTTGTAGAATTTTTTGTGAGCGTGAGTTTCTTAATTTGTGATTTGTGGAATAGCATTTGTGCACCTGCAGTGAAGAATTTGAGAAGGTGCAACTGCTGTGTTGTGTTTGTGGGGGAGAAAAAAAAATTCTAGTTTGCAACTCCTAAAGCATTTTTCTCTGACTTCAAATGTGACTCTTTTCTACAACTACAAATTCCACTGTCACATGTGCTCAGTTGTTTTGATACAATAATACCTTCATATTTCCCTGAGACCTGGAAAACAGCTGTTATCAGTCCAATTTTTAAATCTGGTGAGCAAGACATGCAATTACAGACCCATTGCAATCCTCCCAGTTGTCTCCAAGATACTGGAAAGAATTGTAGCAGAACAACTCATAATACATCTAGAGGCAAATCAGTTACTGCATCAACAACAATTTGGATTCAGACCCAAACATTCTACTGAGACTGCAAACTGCCATCTAATTGGAAAAATAAAAGGTTTTGTGGATAAAGTTCATGCTGTTGGAGCAGTTTTCTTAGACTTAAAGAAGGCTTTCGATACTGTTAACCACAGTGTGTTGATATCCAAACTTCCGAAATTCCAATTTTCTGATCATGCCTCACAATGGTTTGACTTGTACCTCAGTGGAAGAGTACAATGTGTGAGAGTCAATGGGGAAAAGTCCACCCTCCGTGTCAACAGCATGGGAATACCCCAGGGGTCGGTTCTAGGTCCATTGCTATTTAGCATGTATATCAACAACCTACCTGAGAGTTGTCCTGGGGTTGGCTGCCAAATGTATGCCGACGATACGGTCATTTATACATTTGCCAGAACATCTAGCAAGGTCGCTGACCAGCTTACTGAATCTTTACATTCTGTATCACAATGGCTTGAGTCCTCACTTAACACTGTGTGTGAATGTAAAAAAAACAAAAAAAAAACACGTTTCAATCTGTTTTTCTATACGTAAACGACACAAAAATGAAAGATTCATGGTAAAAATAAACAATGAGGACATCAGTGAGGTTGACAATGTCAAGTACTTAGGAATCATCTTAGACTCGCATCTAAGATTTGATAAATAAGTGAAAAATATCTGCAAAAAAGTTAAATCAAACCTCAACTGCTTCAGACTCATCAGAAAGTATCTGCATTCAGCACAGCACGGCTCTACATGCATGCCATGATATTCTCACACCTACAGAATCGTACTGCATCACTACCTGGTCACAAACATCACAATCAATCATAAAATCCATCATATCACTATATAACCGGACAATAAAAATTATGGACAAAAAAACAATGAGGTGGCACCATTGTCACAAGCTTCGAAAGCTTCATAAGCTATTCCAACTTAAAGCTTATTTTTAAATGCCTACGTGGTCATGCTCCTTCCCTGCTTAATGAATTTGTTACAAGACACCAGCACACCAGTAGTCAACACACGGGCCTCAATAAACGGTAACTGACGCATTGCATTACACAAAACCTCATTTAGACAATCAGTCTTAAAGGAGCAAAACTATCGAACTGTCTAGCAACTGAATTGAAAATGCAACACAATTTTAAAGGTCTGTTCTGGGCTCCTGTAGAAACAACATGGCGGCCTCCGTGGAAGAGGACCCGCTCCCCATGTAGATATAAAGGGCTCATTCTAAGGTGCCGAAAACACAATTCTTATTTTCATGGGATTATACACCAGTTAATACATACTTATGAATAATATATTCCATTTCTGCTAGATGCCACTAAATTCCACTCACTGCACCTTTAATGTTTATAATAGAGGTATACTGTATTCTGTATTGTATGTATTTTTGTGTATGTATTTTCTTTTCATTTTAAAAGCCCCCTGTGGACAGGTGTAAATTAGCATTTTGCTACAAAGACTAAACACAGAGCATCTGGTCCTTCTGCATAAATGCATGTTACAATTCTAATGCTACTATGATGTCCATATCAAATCAAATAAACTGAACTTAATGAGCCCAATTTCATTCAGATATCTTGATGCGAGAGGTCAAAGGACCTGTTTGAAAATAGTCAAGCCCATTTCCTTTTGTCAAAAAAGATTGTCGACTTTGGAGCTATGTTACGCCCGAGCGAGCTAGAATGAGATGGTTTACAGCTACGGATTCCGTTGGAAGTTGAGATTCGTTGGAAGTCTGGTTTCCGCTAATAACGGAAGCTTAACCTCCCCCCTCCCGATCTGCATGATGTGCACGTGGGTCACATTTTAGGAAAAATCACATCCCCGCTCTTTGCCGACGTGGCTGTGACTGTGACTGCGCTATGTGCTTGAGATGGTTTGTCAAATTTATACAGAAACAGATGAGGCACCAGGGAAGCCAGTTTTTCATGCCGAGTGCTGTGACCGTGTGACAGGTATATTGTGAAAACGTCTTTATCAGCCTGCCTCAACGCGGTGCGGATGGATATTGCTATAGGAACCAAAGGTGCCAATGCAGTTACTAGGGTTGGGAGGAAAAGTGCAGCTCTCGAGAGATCTGTGCCGTGCTCAGCATCACTACAGCAGGAAAAAAACACCAGCATTTGTTTTCCAGCTATTTGTCTTACTTTTAACTTTTCCCTATCACTCCCGACACAAACGCCACCAGATCTTCTTGATTAAGGATGTTAGCCAGTAGAGGATTTTGAGAAGATCGTGCCTGAATTTAATCTCATCTTTATAGTTTCTGTCTGGGGCGCTCTTGAAGCACAAATGTGTAATATTTGTCTGGAATGGCAAACTCGGTGTGGCATTTTGCATCTTGTAATGTGAGCCTGTCCTAAGTGGAGCTGACAAGTGCTCTAGGGGGGAAGATGTCTGGTAAGTACAGCGCACAGCCAAAGAGAGGAAGAGGCAGACAGCGCTGCAGAGAGCTCTGGGAGCTGATCAGCCTGAACATGGAGCTCTACTGCAGGCGTCTCATTACCTCCCCAGGCTCCCCTGTTTCTAGGAGCGAGACCGGCTTGATCACCACAACCTGCCTTCCCTGATTACGGCTTTACATCAGCGCACATGACTTAATGGTCATCTTTCGGATCAGGTCCCACAAAACGACTAATTGACCAAACACAGAGGCCACTTGGTGACAAAATTGTCCAAGGCATACATTAACAACAGGACACCGTACACCCCAAAGTGTTCTTTACCTGTGCAGCCATACCCTGAACATTCATGTATACTATTCTCAAATTATTGAGATTCATGTGGATAGTTTAGCCTTCAAAGTCTAAGAAAAAAAATACACTACTATACTGAACCCAGTGCAGAAAGATCACTGTGGTTTACCCAACTGTGGGTCTCAACAGACTCTCACCCCAGCTCAGTCCTCCCAAAGCAATTCTGAACAAGGAGATGGCTGAAAAAAACATACATTCAATAAACAAAGAAAAACCTCTACGTGCTCTCTAACACACAGGCTAAAACGGGTGGCGGGGGTCTGCCAGGTTTTTACAGCGCTAAGCCAGGAGGGAAAGGCCGCGAGGCTGTGCTGCGCGTCGAGGTACAGTAATGCTCTTGTAGTGCTATCTACCTGCGGTGCCGAGGGGGTTAGCCCTGAATTATCCTTTTGAAAAACCACTGTACCAAACGGGATCACTGCACCTGCTGCTCTTCTATCCACCCTCATCCCTCCATCTCTCTCCCCCCCCCCCCCCCCCCCCAACTGCG
>OMKR01044619.1:0-25224 GCA_900302355.1 Cyttopsis rosea | reverse complement strand
TTTCCTTCGCTGCGCCGACCAAACCTGCAGCGGAGGCGACTCCACCCTCGGTGCTGTCACTGCAGCGCCTCACAACGGCCTCGCCCATCACAGTGCTCAATACGGAGACCCCCACACCTGCTGTGAAGTTAAACCTTAACGATAGGTGAGTGATGCATCTCGGACAGGGGTTCCCAAACTGGGGTCCACAGCCCCCTTGGGGCACTTGAAGGAATTGCAGGGGGTCAGGAGCAAAATTCATTTTATTTATAGATCTCAATTTTTTTCCACTAATTATATATATATATATATACTACACCCTGAAAATCTCTGTTGTAAATAATTTGAATACACAAAGAAACCCTCCATCCTTTTTCTTCCCCTTAAGATTTGCAGCCGTGGAGACACCAGCACCGGCCTCCCAGTCCTTTTCTTTCACCCCCTCTGTGCCTAAGCCAGTTTCATTGGAGCCTGCTAGCTTGACTGCTCCTCCTCTCACAACCACCAAGCCCCCTGTCATGCCAGGTAACACAGGCATCATCTATCAATGACTGTTTTTTTTTTGTTTGTTTTGTTTTTTCCATTCCAAGTCTGGAATTAACCACACACATTTTATGTCACTCTACTTTTGTATTTGTGCAGTGTACCATACATTGCAACTAACAAAGAAGTTATTTGCATAACATTTTTATTGTTCCCATCTGTGTATAGATTGGGATTCTGATTTGTATATTGATGATTATAATTATTTTTCTTTTTTTTAGCTCCACTCAGGCCAGTCCAAACAAACACCCCCACCACAGTTGCTCAGAAGCCAGCTGGCCAGCTAGGAGCTCCCACTCCTCAGGTACTCCCATCTGCAGAAACAACATGCTTGCTTCTTTCTTGTCTGGTTGATGTTTTACTCAGCTACAGGTACACATATTGTCGTATAGTTATGGGAAACTTTTACATTTATAACCAAAGAAATGACAGCAAAAACAGAGAGTGCGTGACTGAGGCTTGGCCCTATTGCCTCTTACGCAAATCTTCTGTCAGTGTGATTCAAAATCTTAACGCAGTACCCCCCTACCCCCCTTTTTTCCAGGAGATTGGAATTGTTTGCTTCCAGAAATTGCTTTGAATACATAAATAAGTTTGGAGTAATATTAATTTATCGTCCCTTTGAAATGCAGGCAGCTATGGGTGTGAAGGCTATGGAGAAACATGTGCAAGAAAAGAAAGGGACTGACTCCATCATGACTGGCATACTGGAAGAGGTGAGAGCTGCACACTGAGCACTGTCTTAATAATTGTTCTTTTTTTTGTTTTGTTTTTTGTTTGTTTGTCTGTCACGAAGAATGAAAGATATTTTGTTGCCCACTGAAACAGTTCACTGCTGAATACCGTTAAATTAAAGGCAGTGCAAAAGTAGGCTGGTTTCCACAGCAAGTGATTGAGCAGCCGGTGATTTTGGAATTATCATTTGTCGAAACACAGTTTTCAGGTAGTGCAAGATGCCAATCAACCATCCAATCCCCTCTAACATTAGTTGGACTGATTTCCTGTGGTATTGTGTGAAGTTGAGTGCTAACCTGTCTGTGAAAACTTGTCTCTAAACTAAATTGTCAATAACACTAAACATCAAGGTAAACAAAGCTCAGAATCTCAACAGAAGGTACCACTATATGACAACAGTGGATGGACCATCGGGGCTAAAATAGGTTATGGGTATTGGAGAATATCCCAAATGCAAAAATCTATTGATCTAAAATGAGTTATCTACTCTTAACACATGATACTTAGGCAGCCAGTTTGAGCAGCATTTCTTATTTTTTTAACCCATGCTTCAGTCAGCTTCACTTTGCAATTTGACCCCTTGGTCTCTTCTGCCGTAGACAACACCACTATACCAGTTGTGTACAATTGCCCCTTTTACAAATAGGTAATTGTAGTCCAGCTGAGTAGATTGTGTGTGAGTCATCGTAAACAAGACGTCTGCCATTGTTGCAGTACCTTTTGCGCAGTGAGGGAGAAGGACGCCTTTCAATTTAGTGTCTTTGTATGTATTTTAAAATTAACTTTGAGTGTTAAAGCCCAGAGACTGATGACCTAAGTACCTGGAAATTCAAGAAATAGTGTCCAAAAGGTCATTTTAGTTGTCACTGTACCAAACGTTTACCAGTGCACGGAGTTCTCAACATATGAAACAAGATGTCGAACTTCTAAGTTGTATACATCTTTATACAGGGAAACTACTGTAAATGAATTCTAGTACTCAAGAGTACTCTCAAAGCTTTGTTTTCCTGATGTTATTGCTCCCCCTTCAGAGGTTACAGCTTTTAACCGTTGTCACCATTTCATCTTGTTTAAACTTAATTTGACATTTCTAAAATACCTTTTATCGCATTATCTCACTGCTGTAAATTGAAATAATTAAACTGAACTATAACCATCATAAAAAATCTAACAAGTATACTTGACTGATCTCTTGAAATATACTATTATGTGATTAGGTCATTTAGAAAAGGCGATGATCTTGCCAGTGCTCAGTCAGACATTTTATTTTATGTTTTCGTTCAACTGTATGTTTATTTTATCGCTTATGTAATTATCTGTTGTATATTGAGCAATGCCTGGCCTACTTTTAGCAAAACCCTGACAGGGAAAACAGTGTTATTGGGTTCATGGCATAGCTTAATTGTTAAGCTATGTAAAATTGAGGCTTTGTTATTTCCCACAAGGATGCAAGGCACTGCAAAACACCGTTCTTGTTCATTCCCCTTTTCACCCCTGACTAAACCTCTTATTTATAGTTTATTTTTTATATCATTTATAGTAAGCTAACAAATTGTTACATTTTTAAAATATTGTCAATTTGTGTAAAAACAAAGTTGCATTATATGTGATCATAAAACCGCAATACCTTTGAAATTCTATGGAAATGTGGTGTTTCAAATATGCATGTAAACATTTTTGAGGACTTGATAATTTATAAGGTAAGCTGTGCCTTTTGCTTTGTGTTTTCAGATTGCTGACTTCCAGAAGGACCTTGATGACCTAAAGGCACGCAGCGCCAAAGCCGACTTCAAGGTCGATACAAGTGACGAGATGAAGCAGTTGAAGAAGGAGTCGGAGGATCTCCACATCTTTACGCTAGAGATCAAGGAGACTACAGAGGTAATCCACGTTAAACTTTGTTTAAAAAAAGAAAAACTTGCTCGGCTACCTGGTTATTACATTTTCAGTTTCTATACAAAAAGCAATGTATATCGTACTTATTATCATTATTTGTTACATTTGAAAAGTGGTTGACACTGGCGCAACCGGACCGCACAAGATTATTGACAACGGCCGAAATCTGGTTGCCTAGGGCAACTGGGCAATTGTAATTTTGAATTTTAATTGTATTTAAATTTATACCTTGTATGTGTCACTGCTCCTCAGTCTCTCCATGGTGACATTGGCACATTGAAGACCACCTTGCTGGAGGGCTTTGCTGGGGCAGAGGACGCCATGTCCCAGAATGAACTCAGCAAGGACAGAGGTTACCTGCAGCTGCTCTACAAGAAACCTCTCGACCCCCGTAGTGAAGAGATGCTCAAGGTATGAAGGTTCAGAATTTGTATTTAATATAACATTTTCACACAACTTGGTACAGGACTACTCCTGTGTCTGCAGGTGCTATAAAAATATCTTAAATTCTTTAATTTCAACATAAACATTTTGTCTGATTTTCTTTATCCATATTTTAGTCAAAATTGGTCATGTTGTTCTGCATCAATCAACATTTCTGGACCTGATACTTGCCTTCACACTTACCTATTCTAGATGAACCCAACTCACTTCATACTTTATACACTGGAGGACAGATATTTAATGTATGAAATTGACTGATCAATAGAATGTGATGGTTTTGTGAAAATGTGAGCATGGTTCATGACAATGTTCGTTCTTAAAACATCCCTCTTCAGGAAATCCGCAGGCTGTACCAGTATGTCATGTTTGCTGTGCAAGATGTAAATGATGTATTGGATGTGGAATGGGAAAAACACCTGGAGAAAAGGAAGAAGCAAAGGTAGGGGTGAAAACTAATAACTAATGGACCTTTTTACATTGGGCATCATCGTTGGCCAAATATGGAGTTTTTTCCAAACGCATTGCTCTTTGGGGAAAACGAATGGGGATTTCACTGTCACTGCATCTCTGTCATAGTCTGCGTTTATTGCAAGCTTTTTCAAACTTGGATGGGCTATTAGTCGATATACTTATTTCCCTGTGGTGTGATGCCTGGCACATCGATTTTAGATTTTGTTGATATAAGAGAAGTTGCTTTTTGTCCAGATTTGGGTGAGGCCGACCTTTATATCACAACTTATGAGGGCTTGACCCTTTAGAATTATGTTTTCACATAAAGCATAACAGCATTTCAAATGAACTATTATATGAACGAATTATTTAATGTAATGAAGATACAGGCAACAATTTATGATGTATTGTATCTTTATTTTTTCTTCACCCAGACACATGGTGGTTCCAGGGCGTGAAGCTCTTTTCACCACCCTGGCCAACAACCTGTTCATCATTAACCAGCAGAAGGCCAGACTGGATCAACTCATCAAGGAGCTTGCCTCACTGCGCCTTTACAACAAGACCTCAGTGTGGACCACCTCTCCAGAAGCAGCGAGCAGCCACACAGCAGCAGCAGCTGGGTAGGTGGTGGCCAACCAACAGATTATGAAGAAATTAACATTTATCCTAAATTAATTAATAAGAAAATATACTTTTTTTTTTTTCTTTTTGGAAAATACATTTTCTTAAATTAAGCATTTAATTATGATTTTCTTTTATCAAATTGGTCAAATAGTTAAATTAAATATTAAGGTTTTGTACCATTTTGCCTAACTTGGCGCTACTACAGTAGTTACTCTGTTGGCGGCACAGTATAATCATTCATATGATTCGTGGATGTGTGTGTTGTGCATTAGGCTTGTGCCGATTGGCGATCGGATCTTTTAGCGACGATTGAAGGGATGATCGACAATTGGTTTTTCCTACGCCGATATTTTCAGAGTTCCCGTGAACGCAGCATCACATACAAATACCGGAGAACGAGTCCACCAGTTAATCGATCACGGATGGTGTCGCTCTCTTGGACAGATATAAAAAAAAAAAAAAAAGCTAAAATGGGTCGCCAAATATACTTTGGCCGTTAATATACCTGCAGGTAAAGTCTATGTGGGAAACATTGCTGGCATTTCACTGGTGTGCTGTGACGTAACTCCCCCCACCCCCTGGCAATTGGATCGCTTATCGGCGATCTCGAGTGGCCACGATTGGACGATATGAAAATATAAATGATCGCCCAACCCTATTGTGCATGTGTGTCCGTGGTTTAAACCAGGTTGGCCACCACTGGCATATAAGAAAATCTTATGTATTCATGAAGAACTGAAATATTACTATGTAAAAAAAAAAATATATATTATTATAGGACAAAAGATTTATTTGATTTGAACTGACATTTTTGTACATTAATAAAAATCAGCATCTTACTATTAAGTGCAACTACTTTCTCAGTTCTTACCCCTGCACCCCTTCGATTAAGAAGAATACCTCATATATTGTCAAATGTCTAAATGTGTTGGAGACAAAGCACGGTTTTGTTTGGTTCCAGTTTGGACGGTGAGCTGGAAAGTTTGAGGGAAGCACTTCTCAAAGCCAAACTGGACACCTCTTCTCCCAGAAGTACCTCCAAAACTCAAGGTATGCAATTTTTTAAATAATGTTTTACATAAATCATCTATCTTGATTTTATTTTAACAATATCCTTGGTTAACTACATTTTGTATTTTTTTCCCAGCTGTCAAGATATCTCCAGTAAAACAATCCCAGTTGCGTAATTTCCTCTCAAAACGGCAGATGCCTCCTGTCCACTCCACAGCACCAGGTACATTATTCTCTTATTGATTATACATTGTTTAGAAGTATAACTTTTTACCTGAAAATCCCCCCAGTGATTAATAAAGTGTTATCTTAAAAATATATATTATCTAGAGGATTATCTTGATGGCATCGTTACACAGACTTAATGGTCCTGATTGATCATTTTCTCCTTCCACTTCTCTCTCCAGCTAACCTGTCTCGCTCATCCTTCCTGTCTCCCAAATATTATGAGGACTTGGATGATGTCAGCTCCACATCCTCCATTTCTCAGTCCCTTGAACCCCATCCATCCCATCTGGAACTAGAGGAAGAGGACCTGGATCCAGAGCCTCTACCACTATCAGTCATACCCCAAATTCCATCCATTCCAAGGCACCCTACTGTGGTGAGGACCTCCTCCATCCAGCCTGGCTTTGGGGCTCTCCAGTCCACCCCTGCCTGCAAGGTCCCTCAAGGACATGGCATGGGCTTGGTTCTCAGTCCCATTGCTGGCCCAGGTAAGAAAATAATCCTAAATCTATGACCATGCATTGCACTTGTAGATTACAGTAGGTTAGCAAAACAAACCCCACAATATTGTGGGGTTTGATTCAAAACTATAAATATAACTAAATGTCCTCAAATAAAAATTTGCAGATTTCCCTGTTGTCCCACCAATTGCCATCTCAACTAGTTGTGACTCACGTTCTGTCTACGTACTGCAAAATACTGTTTTTAAATAGTGTGGCATATTATGCATGCGTTATTGGCAAGTAAACACAAGACCAAGTGGGAAAACATTGATTAGTTGGCAAAGTGTTGGCAAATGTTTCTTGTTCATAGTTGGAATAATGTGAGAAATACCTGATGGCTGGCAATTAAAAAATAACAAACATATGGCAAGAAGTATGTATGAGAGATAATATCCAGAAATACAGTTAGAAGATTAAAAAATGATATTTGTCTTTGTCATTGTTTATAAAAACAAAATTCAAGTCGTGTACAACTAAAAAACAACTACAGTAGTTGATTGCTGTACATATAAAATGCACTTGCATTTTTTGTGTGTCTTTATTGATGACTCAGTTCCAATGAATAAGATGAACTTTGGAGGCGCTGACAGCACGGCCCTTGCCACCAAGACAGTTAAGCACGGAGCGCCGCCAACTGAGAAGACTGTTCCTGTCACAATCCCTGCCCAACAAGCTGCAGCTACTGCCGCTCTCCGCAGGCAGATGGCCAATCAGAAACCAGGTAGGAAGAACATAACATTAGATGAACCACAGCAAACACACTTTCCGATGTCCTCCCTCTTAGCTGCTTCATAAAAGTGACTCTACATTTATGTTGTTTATTTACGAATATACAGTTAATTTAGAAACAAAACAAAAATTTATATTTTTGCAATACATTGCATAATTTTTTCATGCATAGAAGATTACTTGAGTGAGTGCATGTAAAGTCAGAATGGGTCAGTGTTATTCACTGTTATGTCCACAAGAGTGCGCTTGCTGCTCGTTGTCAAGAAGGAACAGTGTTTTGTGTTAATTTCTTAAGCGGACATTGAGGATATGTACTGCGAAAAATAAATTCACGTACCAGCACTCAAACACTCACCACTCAAGTACCAGCAACATGGTCAAAATTGGTGACATTAAATGCAAACTGCACGGTCATCTATATTAGGCTATTGTCTATATCGCCTACTAAACAAAATGAAAGGGAATAATAAAGACAACACACTGGTATAAATAAACTAGAATTTGGAGACCCTATGATGAGCAGTAATGACATTTTCCTAAGATGAACAAAAAATTGATACTCCAGCTCACCGTATGCATGACATAAAACCATTCAAGTAGCGGTGTTTCAAAAAAAAAAAAAAAACAACCCAAAAACCTTTAAAAAATGGAATATTATCAACACAGATTATTATACCCTCTCCATAGCAATAGGCATAACCAAAAGGTGAAACCAAACTCATTTAAACGGTCATAACAAAGGTAATTAATCCACTGATAAATAAATGCTCATTCTTTGTCAGATGTAAGGAGTTGTATCTGCACAAAATAAGAAATTGTAGTTCCACCATTTGTCACCAGGGGGGAACAAACTTCCAGATCGTGGTGAAGTGACACTTTCTTAGCTAAGTGCTTCATATTTGGCACTTGCTATACTCTATTTTCAAGAATTCAACTCAGAATTTAAATTTTATAAGGTAAGACAAACTTCATATATATACTGTATATTGCACATTTTTTATGGTTACGCTTTGTGCCCCTTTGATGTAGTGCCAGTCAGTGCTTCTCTGACAGAATCCACTCTGAAGACTGTGCCGCAGGTTGTTAATGTTCAAGAGCTTAAGGACAAGGGACCCCCGATGCCTGTTTCCACCGTCATCAGGTAGGGCTCCATCATTATATCATAGAGTAGAGAGACTGTAAATAGAGTCAATACTCAACATATACATCTAACTAATAAAGGAAGGAATCTCTGTCTGTATGTATGTCCTTCTCGACAACCATTCATCCAATGTACTTCATATTTGGTGGGTGTAGTGCTGGGGACCCAAGGACGTGCAGTGTCGAATTTGGTGCAATTTGGACACGCAACATGTGTAATATTAACAAACCTTGAATTTCATGGCTGCGACTGAGTCACTTACCTCCGTAGTGGAGCCCCAATATGTAGTCGGTTTATCCAAAAGCACGACTTGGGTGTGTATTTTCCCAGTGTTTTTCACTGCAAGTCACCGTGCCTTTCACGGGTGCAACCCGTACGTGCAGCAGTTAAAGTCAGTGTGAAGTTGTTTGGATGAGCGGTTCTCGAGAAACCTGCAAGCAGCAAGGCCAAGCAATCGGCTTTTGTCTGGCTTGCTCTGAAAATAATACTTAACAGTCAGAAGGCTTTTATCTGATCAAGCAGATCCCTCAATAGCTGGTGGCAGTGGCATTGATGGTGCTCTCTGACATCGTCTCTGCAGCCACAAGCCTCTTAAGCAGGATCCAAAATTAACAGACAAGCACCAGATGTTGTTTGAAAATTGGCTCTGCAGAAAATTTAAATGGCATCACTGACAATTTATTTTAGGTAATTGAATGTAACTGCAACCTTATGACTGCTTTCTGCTATCAGACCGATTGGGCCTCGGTAGTAATGATATGACATGATCAACTGTATCCATTGAAAGATCGTGACTTGAGGACAAATTAATGACAAATGGGTGGCGTTGAAAGATGCTGGAATCCCAAGATCAAGAGTTAACAATATTGCTTTTTTTAATCAAAGCCGATAAGTGGCTCTGTCAACATTTAGCATTTTACTAGGGCTGGGTATTGTTTAAAAAATTACAATACCAGTACCCTTAAAGTGATACAGATACCAATAGAGTACTTCATTCTATACCTTTGTTTAAATTTAAATTCTACTACTACGAATGGAAGCTGCATAAAATACCTCCTCCACTCCTCCCCATCCAAATTATTTTCACACATACATTTTGAAAGTGTTCAAATTATTGAAATATTTCTTAAATAACTGTACAATTTAGTATTTGGACAGTGTAATTTTAAACAAATAGCCAGTACAGGAGGAATGATTACAGCAAGGAAAATCTCTTTCACTGTTCAGGAAGGATCAAATGCAAAAAAAAAAAAAAAAGGATTTGAATGCAGGTATTGTTTGACTGGAAAGGTTTCGATACTACTTGGTTACTATTGGTTTATTTTGGTGAATACCTTAAAAGTATTGAGTACCAATACCCAGCCCTTCATTTTCAGTTTCCTCTCACAATGGCTATATTGACCGTAAAGTCATTAATTTGTGTTATGAGAAACACCTTGATGTTGGTTTGCAAATTAGGGGAAGGGCCCTCAAGAGGCCAAATGTAACTATTCATGACGATGGTGGAAATCCTCTGAATTACAAATATAAAAAGAATATTAGCTTCTGCAGCACATAAATATTCAAGCCGACAAATATCGCAACACAACATATGCTTTAACGCAAGTGATGAAGTTACCTTTAGCATACCCATTTACATTTAACATGCTTGTTTTACATTGGAAATGCTTTATGCTGCTCAGCGAAGGAAGGCGCTTCTCGGAAGAATCGATGATCAAGGCCAGCAATGGCGGTGTGATTCGCTGAGTGCCCCTGATCGGTGGTGAAGGTGAAAGCAGGGTCCTTGTCTCAGGAGAGGCTCTTTGGCCGGCTTGTTGAGCATCTCGGACAGGTTCAAGGGTGTGAGCACAGGTGTTCTGATTGCTACAAAGGTTGTCGTCCTCAATAACTGGCCAGGGACAGTGGACGAAGAAAGGCTTGTTTAGATTAAGCTCAAAACACTGATGGGTCTAGATGTGGTCATGGTTGATAAGTTCATAGCTCTAAGACTTGACCCAGTGATCCCTGGGTTACACAGAAATTTAAAGCTTAGTTGCTCCCTTCTCCCCTGTCATTCCCGGAATTGATTCTGCACCAGTGGACCACATTGAAAGCAATGCTTTATCTAGAAGAAGAAGAACGATTTATTGATCACACATTTATTTACCACACACATGCGGAGGGTGACACACACACACACACACATGCAGTAGTGGCGAACAATGAGATATAGTCTCTGCTTTTATCCCATCCTGGCCATCCTTCCTCCAGGGGCAGCCAGGAGCAGTGGGCAGCCCTCACTTTGTCGGCGCCCGGGGACCAATTCCAGGTGGTGGGTCCATGCCGTGGTCAGGGACAGGACAGGAAGTGTTCTGCACGTTTTTTAGTCGGGGTCTTTATGTTTACATTTAGTCGATTAATTGATTAGTTGCCAACTATTAAATGAATCACCAACTGTTTCGATAATCGATTAATCGTTTTGAGTCATTTTTTAAGAAGAAAATTTCCAAATTTGCTGATTCCAGCTTCTTAAATGTACAGTAAACTGAATATCTTTGGGTTGTGGACAAGACATTTGAGGACGTCAACTCGGGCTTTGGGAAACAGTGATTGACACTTTTCAGTGTTTCTGACCTTTTATGGACAAAACAACTAATCAATTAATCGAGAAAATAATTGACAGATTAATCGATAATGAAAATAATCATTAGTTGCAGCTGTACTTCATATTAACACACTGCCCTATCTTCTGGACCTGATAGACCTAGTCCAGATGTCCTGCTTCGACTGTGGGCTGAAAGGGGGTTTAATTTTATGAGGAAAGCCAAATCTCACTGGTCATCGAATCTAAAAGTAGAGTCACTCTTTGACCTACTTGTGCATCGCTCCCCTCTAAACATATCTGTATGATATCTGTGCTGCTGATGAGTTTTGGCGCATGGGCTGCATAAAAAGTCAGAGCCCTGATTTTAATTATGGGAGCACAATTTTGAGAACTTTTTGTTACACATTTTTTGTTACACTTATTCAATGCAGGCAAAGAGAAGAGACAGCCACACTTTGCAATAAACTTAAAAAAAAATCATATTACTTCGTCAAAAAGGTTTTTGAAGAAGTGGACAAGTACACCGTTTTTGATTGGGACCCACCAGTTTAGGATTATTGATGTATTGATACAAACACTAGGTTTGTAAGTGGTATTTAGAGAATACCTATTACCTTAACTTGTGACAGGAGGCAGATATGAGCACAGTACATGCATTTTGAAGAGTCAGTAAATTTGAGTTGTTAATTGTATATATTCTAGTCATTTCACTCAAACATGTGAAAAGGAACATAAACCAGAATGCCCAATGTTAGCATATGTCTTACCCCTTCTAGTCTATTGCATGTTGTCGCGTCTTAAATTTTTCTTAAGTTAATCCATTCGGTCTTCTTGTAATAGTTGGCATTTTAATTTCAGGCCTCACTGGCTTTCTGAGAGGCGTAGTCGGCTGTATTCTCATTAAGGCGGAAGGTTAGCCTCCGGTGCTTCGGGTGTTTAAGAAGGCCGTGCGCAGACAACACAGACTTGGTGTAAAAGGGGAATTCAGGCATTAATGATATACAGCCATTTGTTTGTGGGATTTGTAGGATTTACAAGATATATTATACTATATATCTTATTCAAGAATACACATTCAATAGAACTAAGACAATTATAGACAATTAAGAGGTAGTGATTGGTATGAAACACGTAATTCCATGTCGTTGGTACCAGAATGTCCAGTTATTACTGGTGCCGATATTACCTTTTTTAGGCCAAAAAATATCTCATTATTTCCTAGTAAATACACAGTGATTACTGAGAATTACTGGTAACAACCTAGTTAATACCAGGGAATTAGTGTAACTATTACTATATTATGTAATGGTACTAACTACAGGCAGTTAATTACCTAGTAAATGCTTAATTATAGTACTGTAAAATAATGGGCAATTACTTCATGCTTGATGGAGTAATTGGTAAAACATGGAATCTATGGACAAATGTTCAAATAATGACTTTAATGAATGAATGAAATTATCACCCTGTTTTGTCACTTAAATATTCTTCCTGATTTTATGAGTTTTGCTTTCAGTCTCGCAGATAATTTCACACCCTGGAACGTTGCTGTGTGCATGTTTGTTATATATGTGTGTAAGGCAATAAGCAAGGAGTGACTTGGGGATCAGGGCCCATGCAATTTTAATAGAAAAAGTAAATTATTAATTTAGTTTGAGGCTGACCTTACCATGTTAAGTACACATTATGCAGATTGCCACAGGTGTGCTACACTTTGATACCGTAGGTAATGCAAAGCCCTGATAGTAAATGCTTGGGTGACATATTTTCCATATTTGCGCTATCTATAGGATATTTTATAAAATATTGAAATATTTATAAAGCAACCTATCTTATGCACGGTTTATGGATTGTTTTGAAAATTAAAAAAGACAGTTGCCATTTCAGTTTGTCACTTCAGTCATTTTTAACGTGAATATAATAAATATTATATAAATAATAATATATCTATAATATGATAAATATTGGGAAGTTGTCCATCAAGAATGGGGAATGCATTAATTGTCTATTGGACAGTTGACAAAGCACCAAAACGTACTTGCTTATGATGAATCAATGCAGAATATACATAGTTATAGTGAATGTTTTTGCTCACTAAAATGGAGGATAAACTCATTTTTGACATAAGCTTGATGTAAGTGGCTGAATGAAGTTACCTAACATTGCAAAGAAGGACATTGTTCACAGTTAAGAAATATTTGGCTCTCTTTCTCATCTTTAGGCACTGTAGACCTAATTTTTTTGCTGCAACTGAAACGGCTTAACTATATACATACATTTTCGATCGAGGAATGAATTTCTTTACTCATTTAGGCTAATTGTTGGGCATCTCTGTCGCATCACCCCAATTTCTTCCATTCATTACTATTGTTTTACCTTCATCCCTCACAGTGAAGCAGTCTCTTTTTAGCTTATTATTCACTCCATTATGCACACACCATTTCCCTTTCTTTTTTTCTTTTTTTTTTCTTCTTTGTCCCACTTTTCATGCTGCGCTGAGCTATGCTCTACTTTTGTGGGGGTTTTTTGCAAGTAATCCCTGTAAGGGTATTTTCCAAATTACCCCTGCCCATAGAAAGGGGATTTGTTATACAAATCCAACACTTGATTATTTTGTCTTTTTCTCTCTGACCCTCTCAAAAATAATGTCAATTTTGTTGCATTCTGTCCCATCAATTACTGATGATTAATATTTATAACTAACACATTTTAGTCATTAAATCCTATGAATTTCATATTCATGTGTGTAAATGTGAACATATGATATAACTTAAGACAAGATAATGAGTCTGGATGCTATATGATGATATTATGTATAAACTCTTTTTTGTGTTTATAACTGCACAAATTAATTAAAATGATATCTCTTTGCAGTTCCTCAGTCCCAGCACCAGCAGCTCAAGTGATCCAGCAAGTTTTTGCCACGGTGGCTTCCAACCAGGCTAAACGAGTAAGTACTATCCGAGTCACCTACTGAGTACAGCTAAATCCTCTTGAAAACCTAAGCATTTATCTTTTGTTAATCCAACCATTCAAACTGGTGTAGAGTACATGTAAAGGTGCAAAGTTAAACTTAATTCACTTATTTCCATGGTCTATGCAATATCAAAGTTCTATTTTAAGTCATTTGAGTATATGTTTGTTGCCTACGTACAGAATGTAAAGGACCATTCAACTTCTGCTAATTCACAATCTGCAGGCATGTGCCTTGTGTTTTGGGGATGCAGAGAAAACGCTGTTAACAGTAGGGAGGGAAATGACCCAGCACCCTCCCATGCTGGCGATACAAATTGCAGTTGGGTGGGAAACCATTCATACCCCTCACAAATGTACATTACTGTTTTGAGTTCAAGGTCTGAGTTCATGTTTATGTGGATGAATTTAGGAAACCTGATATCTAAATCCAGACTGGACCTTAAGTAGCCATTTGAAATTAAGGAGTGGCAAAAACATTCACATTATAGATGCCATCTCTATGAATCTAGAATTATCATGAGTGTACTTAAATCTTTTTAATTTTGTAAAATATTGAAATAGCCATTATGTTTGTTATTGTCTGCTCAGAATCCTACCCAAGGTATCTTTAAGGTTCCCCCAGAAAGTGCTGCTTCCTCACAATCAGGCTTTGTTTTTGGTAAGTATAGTATTATTTTTATCCATGCTATACACTTTTGCTTTTGTTTCTACTGGGTATCTGTGTCATTAAAATATTTCTCAATTTAGCTAAAGTAAAGGTCATAAATTTTATTATGAAGCCCATAAAACAATTTTGAGATATTGTTTGTTTAGAATAAAACAAGCATAAATGTCCAAATTTGCACTCTATCTTCTAGTCTCTAGTCCTTAGAAAATGGACAATACAGAATACAAATAAATTTAACTTGAATCAAAAATATCTTTCATATAGAATTATGGTAATATAATTCAATATTGTTTTCCAGTTTTGAGTCTTTACGATTCTTCTACTTACTTTTTTTAGGGGGAGTGCCCAAAGCCGAAAGTCCTGTGGTCTCTACCTGCTCTGCTGAGCAAAGCAACAGTAAAGGCTTTTCTTTCGCTGCACCGTGAGTTTTTGTGAAATACTATCTGCAAAATGGATACACAATTCAAAAGAAAAGCTTCTTTGATTTAAATAAATACAATTTCTTCCCTTTTACAGGTCCACAGGTTTCAGTTTTACATCAGTTTCTCAGGGAGCTGGAAATTCACAAGGTACTTGGATGTCTACATCACACAAGATTCTGTGCCAGAGTAGATATTATTTAGTAATCAGACTTTTTCCCACATCTTTCTCCAAATCTCTAGGAAAGGACTTGAGTAAATTTGCATTCAGTGGAAGTGGAAAGAATGTGTTTGGTTCAGGAGGAGAGGAGTCTTTCTCCTTTCCTTCCAAGTCCTCCTCCCCTGCCCTGGGGGCCGACTCATCCACCTCACCTCCAAACGTGTCTGGAGAACCAGTGAGACCCTCCTCCACCACGCCTGCCCTCAGGGTAGAACCCCAGGCCCCTACACCAATCGGAGGGGAGACTCTTGGTAGTTTTTCTGGATTACGTGTGGGCCATGGAGATGAAGAAGCCAAAGATGCCTCCACCAAACAAACTGTCAAGTTTAGTGTAGGTGACGGTGCAACAGGATCTGGTCTAAGCAAGGGAGCCTCACAGTTCAGTTTTAGTGCAGCTGAGAGTTGCACAAGCACAGATGTGCCCAAGCCGACAATGCCAGTGAGTTCAGTCGGTGTGTTCAGACCACCTGAAACGAATACCAAGCTGGCCTTTTCCATTCCCCAGTCTAGTTCACCTGCACCGGCCTTACCAACGTCGTTTAGTTCTCTCCTCGCAACGCCTCTGGACTCCGCAGAAGAGCCTAAAACTTTGACACGCACTTATGACACCACCCCGCCCATTGATCAAGCTCCTGCTTTTGAACAGGCTGCAGCTGAGCCCACTCCTGCAGCAGACACGATCACGGCTGAACCAATAGGCACCACAGTACAATCCCCAACGCCTCCAGCGTTGACACCTGCAGCATTGACACCTGCTACAGTGCCTTCCCCAGCCCCTGTATCTACCACTACTCCATCTGAAGCTACTTCTCAGCCACTGGTGCCAGCCACCCCCTCGGTAGAACCAATACAAGAAAGCAAGCCTGCGTCTGGGCCTGTTTCTACCATACTGGAGCCTCCATCTCAGTCTGCTCCTCCAGCCTACCCGACATCAATTTCTGGCAAACCAGGTTCCATCTTTGCTCAGCCTGCCCCTGCCACAACTGATGGCAATGCCATAGGAATGATACCAACTATCAACACAGCTGCCCCTGCCACCACAACCACCCAAAGCATTAGTATTGCTGCTGCCACCACTGCCAGTACAGTGTTTGGGCAGCCCGCTGTGGCCCCGGCCTCCTCAGCCCCAGCTGCTACTGGATTTGGCTCAACTGCTTTCAGTACACCTGCTGACACTGGATTTGGCAAATCTGTCTTTGGCCAGGTAACTGGCTTTAGCCAGCCTACCAGCAACACCGGGTCATCCAATCTCTTTTCCTTCGGGCAGACCACATTTGGATCAAGCTCCAATAGTGCTACCACAGGAGGTAGTGGCAACCTATTTGGAGCTCCCATTTCTAACAGTGCAAGTTCCTTCTCATTTGTATCCAGCAGTACTGACACAACTAGCAGCACTGCTACAGGATTGTTTGGGCAAAGTGCAACCCCTGCGTTTGGACAGCAGAGCTCTGGTTTTGGTCAAGGGTCAGTGTTTGGAAGCAACACCACCACAACTTCATCGACAGGATTCAGTTTTGGTCAAACTCCAGGTGAGTTTGAGCCTGTGCCTGATGTGAACTGCCCAGGATTGTGGAGTATGTTTATAAAAAAAAAAAAAAAAACACTGAACCACTCACTTTAATATAAGAGCCGGCTTAGCTAGGCAAAATAGATGGCCATGGAATGGAGTCAGGTCAGGTTAAAGACACCCTGGTTTAATAAAGTTTTCCACCAAAACATTTTCATAAAGTACTGCTGTATTTTATGGAACACGCACGCATGCACAGTTCTCAAGTCAGCCGAGCAATTTACTGTGTATGGTCTGTTTATAATAACAAGAAACTGCGGCGATGTAAGGTGAAATACAACCTTAGATGTTTGAGCTTCATACGCACTCCTGTGATCGATGAAACCTATAATGAGCTAATTGTTCCCCAAAATCAGAAAGTTGTTGAGATGTGGAATTATTTATTACTATTGTAGTTATTATTGTGTTTATAGATATTGATCACTATCAGTTGCAAATGACTGCTAACTCCAGGAAGTTATGCTAGGTACTTAGTTTGCATTGCTCATTGGTAGGCACCAGTCTGATTTAAATATCTCCGCAATTTGCCTCGTCATATTATCATTGACTATAACCATTAATTGCACTGATAACCCACCAGCCGCACCAGGGTGAAGCCAGTCCAGCAAAGATGGCTGGACTTGACTATTTTATTTAAGAGAGGTGGGAAAACAGACTACAGGTTGCAGATGACATTACCATCACATATGTGATAATGTGTCTTGAGGCATCAAGATGAACTGAAAGGCTTATTAACAACATCTAGCATTTTCTTAAATGTAAAGCTCCCTTAAAGCTATGTTAGCTATAAACTAAAAACAACAGATTTGTAATGATTCACATGTTTGGGATACTGACGAAGGCTTGACATGAGACTTTATATTCAGAAGCAGATATTGTGATACATCTATATTGTGTAGGTTTCACTGATTGCGATCGTTCTGCGAGCATTAGTTTTTATCGTCCCTACCCCCCCAGCCCCGCAATGGCACCAATCAAAAATAAATATTGTAGCAAGTAGAGAGACTGGGTTGATGGCTTCAGACATTGAGTGATGTTAAGTTAAAATTTCCTCCATACTTGTTCATCAGAGTTGCCTCATGATTGTTTTACGGTTTAGTTACACACGAACAATTACAATTTATTTGTGGGAAAATGTTATATTGTTGTGAAAACTGTGTTCTAGCGACAGGGCTGTCTGTTGCATATTCGGAGCATTTCACGCCATTTGATCCTGAAGGTGTCCATGGGGTTGGGCAGCGATTTGGGTGGGGTGCAAGTCTTAAATAGAGAAAGATGGAGACAAGGGAGAAGCGGATTCCCTGAATTCCCAACTACTTTTAAAACGCACGCAAGATAATTCTCCAGCCTTGGTTGGCCAAAGACAGCTGAAGCCAGCCGTTAGTAATAGTCACAACCTGTTCAGACTATGCTGATGCCCTGACTTCCCACAGTTGGCTCGTTCTGATTTACAACGTTTAGCTTGGTAAAGTGATTAAGGTCTCAAAAGTATTTTCTTCCTAGGGGAGGGGGTTTATGTTCTTTGCTTTACGTTATTTTGAACAAAACGCCATATTAAACCAACAAAAATTGGCTGTAAATGTTTTTGTCAGCACTTATTTATTCTGACCCGTCCTTAGCCAACATAATGGAACGCTTGACACAATTGTGTCCTGTAATGGCCAATTAGCTATTCATGCACGTCCATAATAATAATAAAAGAAACCTAATGTCTATCTTTCACGACAGCATTTTCCCTTTCCATTTTTCAACAGCTTTCGCCAACTCCTCTGCAGTATTTGGCCAACAACCTGCTGGTGGGAGTATATTTGGACAGGTATCCTTAATTGATGAATCATTTAATGTTATATTAATGGCAACCATACATAATCTATTAGTTGATATTCTCTAGGAGGCAACCAAAACTAAAAGATGTCTCTACAGCAGACGCCAGCTGGTGGAGGACTGTTTGGGTCAACAGCAGCCAATGCCGCAGGCTCCTCTGCTGGAGGTGCGTTCTTTAGCGGCTTGGGGGGGAAACCCAGTGAAGATTCTGCCAACAAAAATCCATTCGGTGCCGCCACTTCGCCTGGAGTATTTGGCCAACCTAGCCAAACCGGTATGAATATTTACACTACAGGTTCTATTATTAATAGACCTAACCTTGTGAAATGATCTAAAATTGTTCAACCACAACTAGGGGGCATTGCGGTTCAGTTTTGGTGCAGCTGCTGTCCAAGGATCACTGACCCTTATAATGGCCAAATTAAAGAAACTTACCAAAGTAGTTGAGCTATATCCATTGTATCCATCAACAACAACTCAACCTAATTTATCAATCTTGTTTGTCATTTTATTTCTGAAAACAAACCCTCTTACTGTTGATGTCATTGTATTTCTCCTCCAGGTACCACCAGTTTGTTTGGAACTAGTGGTGCCAAAAACTTTGGTTTCGGACAGTCCTCCTTTGGCGACCAGAAATCCAGTGGAACTTTCACCACAGGTGTGGGAAGTGTTGCATCCCAGGGCTTTGGCTCTTTTAGTACCCCCACAAAACCAGGTAAACCCAAACCCACTATACTTTTAATCTTAACCCTTTTACCCGTGTCTTCTCACAATATCAATGCAACATCCAAGCGCATAGTAGTCTGTTTGCACAATAGATTATTTTCAACTGACTGCAGATAGTTATAATTGA
The DNA here is from genome assembly GCA_900302355.1 of Cyttopsis rosea. Lineage (NCBI taxonomy): Eukaryota > Metazoa > Chordata > Actinopteri > Zeiformes > Parazenidae > Cyttopsis > Cyttopsis rosea. The sequence goes on along the minus strand of OMKR01044619.1, from coordinate 5,828 downwards.
GCCTAGCAAATTTTCTAGTATCGTTTAAGGATCATAAGGGTGATTCTACACTAATAATATAATTATCTTTCTCTTAACTATCTCTTATATATGTTATGCTTGGTATATTGCTGGTATACCTCTATAGCTATATGATCTATATTTGTATCTCTTAAGTGCCTCTTTGTGCTCTGGGTCACTGAGCCATGTGTATGAGGAATAGATGACCATGTGTCGTAAAGTAACGTTTGTAATTCACACTATTCTTAAATACACAAACTTTTCATAATATGCCTTTTTTCAGATCACTCCCACTCGTATCATTTTAGCCACAGCGAGAGTGACCTTATCTCCTCAGGGCAACACAGTGAAAAGTGAGGCTGCTTGATTCAGACTGGGGCATTACATGCTAGGACCTGTGTTTTAAGCACCATTACTTCACTTAGTTATGTCATTTTTGATCCTTTTCTCCTTCTCTTTTTGTATGTCACCAATATGAAAAAAGGATACTGTAGTTATCTTCTAAAACAAAATAATTATATTACAATAATTATTTTTAGCTTACATATAACATTGGCCATCTTTGATAGCTGTCATAGCCCAGGGTTAGTCTCTGCACCAGTCTAGCCCACAGCACTTTCACAACTTAATCTGGATACAACACAAATGAAGAAAGCTTTTGCTAACCTCTTTCACGTCAGCGTTGTACATTTCTCATTATTTTGCATCGCTAACTCGGCTTCAGTATAGTACCACTTTAAGCACTAATTCCCAATCATTGAGCTACCTACCGAGAATGTAATCCTGTTACATTAGCTCAATTAATTATTCACAATGGCATGCTGGCAACCGGGCTGTAATTTCAGCACTTTTTACCTCTAGTGTTCCTCCCTTTGAAGCGTTGGGTGGGAAGCTTATAGTTGGTTGATTCATCATACAGTAGAACTGTGAAGGTTGTGTCCCGAAACAAAAATATATGGAACATGATATTATCTGATGACATCTATTGACCCTCGCCCAGCATTTAAGGTTATGATGTAAAAAATCTTGACTAATTAGATTGAGTTTTACATTTTAAACCATAACACATCATGGTTACACATAATCCATTTTTGCAATGTGTACTGTTGAAGTTGTTCATTTGGAATCTAGCTGTATGCAGTCTAAATCTTAAATCAGATTTTACTTTGTGTTTCAAATCAAATATACATGTTGCCAAATGTATTGAATGCTTTTGTGTGGACACATAACTAATTTCTCAAATGAAAACAATGCATCACAGAACTTACTACTACAGGTGGTTTTGGAAGCGCCCCAGTCTTTGGCAGTCCCCCTTCCTTTGGAGGTTCTCCAGCATTTGGCGGAGGAGCGTCCTTTGGCTCCGCCCCCTCCTTCAGTGGCGGTATGGGTTCCACAGCTGGAAAGGTGTTTGGAGAGGGAACTGCAGCTGCCAATGTTGGTGGATTTGGGTAAGAAAACAATGCCTAAAATGTTTTGTGTTGTTAGTTTTTTCTGTTATTTGATATGCAGGTTTCATTGAATTCCATATCAATGAAATTAGGTAATTTCTGAAGCAGGAAGCAGTCCAATGGTACAAAGTGTAAACTTATCCTAAACCATGCGCAACACCTGCATTGGTCTTGTGATGATACTTTGGTGATTTGTTTATACTGTTGGATTCTGAGAGACTTGTAGGTCGGGAATTACATAAGAAAATGGATACCACAGAGCCATTTTAGTTATTTTATCCACTTGTGGGTTAATGTATTGCCTCCGCCATTACTACTTTTTCTTTTTACTTCCAAACATACATACCTGTAATACTAGAGGCAACACTCTCAAATGTAATATCAAAGGCATTAAAAGATGGAGACTCCTCCAAGTACATATTAAAGAATATTAAAAATAATAATAATGGATTAGAAAAAAAATGTTTTTTCAATCAAACCGGAAACATGACACCCAGACAGACAAGCTTTCACACCAACCATGTTTAGTCCGTTTTAATTGAACCATGGTGCGTTTACTCCGTCAGGCCGGTTCATTTGGAGAGGTGAGAACACGCATTCAAACTTTGGTGTGGACCAAACAATGGAACCACGGTCCACCTGAAAAGACAGGACTCGGTCCGGTTCCAAGTGAACCACTGTCTGATTCGTTACATGTGAGAACGCAATCCAACTTAATATACTGTAGGAAGCAACCCACAACACAGTGCATTGTAGGTTGAAAACAGACGTTGACACTTGTGTTTCCACTGTTCTTATTTGGTTAGAACGCACACGCTGCTGTTGCTCCATTGTTGTTCGTGACAATGTGATTTTGTGACAAAGTTATTTTCCCTCATTCATGTTTTTCTCTTCTTTTTCCGGATTACGCGTTGAAATGATCCCTCCTCACCACCCCAGTTACAAGGCTTTCATGTTAAATCTGAGCTATATGCCACTACATGAGTTGAAAACGGACGCGGATTTCACGCGCTACTGGAGACTGGAGTCTTTTTTTATGAATGAAAAGCCAACCGCCTCTACGGACACACACCCGCAGAACAGACCGGCGGTCGCGAGTAAAGATCCCAGACATTGGACAATGGATGTGTGAACGCGCGGCCATATTGTTGCGTAAAGACTGAAAATGGCCGTCGGTGCGCCTGATTCGCGTTACTGTACTGAGTTGAACAGCCGTCGATACCGTTTTAATTTCCAGTTTTGCGCGGACATTTGGAGCGCTGCTTGAACGACCTGTACGAGCGCGCGTCATTTGTTTACAAATTTTGGTTAGTTTAACACAGGACCATGTGAACACTAACTGGACCTGATGAAAAATACAAAGCAAAAGCTGAAAAGTGAAAGCGCCCTAAATCTTACACACTGCACCTTTAAGGCTTTATCATAGCAAGATGACTTTTTCCTCTAAGGTCAACCTTCATTTTAAGATTACAGAATGTAATGCATACTGTATATAGATATAGAATATATTTTCAGAATATACTATTACTGCATTTTCTATCTGGCTCCAAAGGGTTCTGTCTCTCTAACCTAGAATTGCCCAGTGTGCATGGCAATGAGCCCAAAATCATGGTGCTGTATGCAGCACTAGATTATTCTCCTCAGATAATCCCACTCTAGGGTCATGCTGCCTGCAGATTAAGCTGCTCTGCTCTCTCCCACTGTCTCCTCATTCCCTCTGTTCTTTGGATTCTCATATCGGGTGTGGGTCCTGGTGAAGGGATTACTGAACCCCCACGCCTAAATCCTCTACTACGCTCATGGAAGACACAAATACACCAGCAGAACCCTGCCTCGCCTCGATGTTTACCTTAAGGGAGATTGACCATAAAATTGCCCTGAACATTCCATTTATTTCGGCCTACCGCCAATTAATTTTTTTTCTTCCCTTTGCCCTAATAAATTATCAGGTGGTTTTATCCCACTCGGGCTGCTAAATGGCGTTCAGCCCAGCTTAGTGTTTTACTAATTTTTATTGCCCAGCTGACCAGTTTCCTATGCAAATGTTTTTTAGCAATGCTAAAAAATATCAAATGTGCTATTCCCTGGTGTAGTTGGTCACTACAATGTGCAATGATCCAGCATTCAGTGCACTGGGGACACACACACACACACACACACACACACACACACACACACACACACACAGAAATTAATCTCAGTCTTCAGACGTTGTCAGTGGCTCCTCTTGAGTGTCTGATCTCTGAGCAGTTGTTCACATGAGTTACTCCTGCGTCACAAGTAACACAGCAAATCGCTCTATTCACAGTACCTTGTATTTAACTGTAGGATGTTATTTTCAAATATTGTTATATTTGCAGATAAAGTGGCAAACGTTCCTCAGAGATCATCAAACTATTAGTTAAAAAGGCAGAAAATAAAGCAAAAATGCGGGCGGTGTTGGCCGGGAAGTAAATTATTCGGCCTGTTCATTCACTGTTGTATGTTTTATTCATCATCTGCACTGAAATGCGCCCTTATGATGCGGAGCTCACTCTAATTGGGGACACCCCACAATTTGTACCCCTTGCACATATTCTGTGTCTCCTTGCCTCCACAGCTTCGCCTCTCCCCCTAGCGCCCCCTCTTTCGGCTCTCTAGCCAATCAGAGCGCTCCTTCTTTTGGGAGCCTGGCCCAGCAGGGTTCAGCGTTCGGGGCTCAGCCCAGCGGCTTTTCAGGCTTTGGACAGCCGCCCCAGGGAGGTCAGTCACATCAGTATGTTACCACTGCAGTGGGTTTTTTTCTTCGCATCTCATTTTCACATCAAAAAATGCACTGAACAAAGTTTACCAAGTGCAATACCAACATTTCTGTTAATCAGTAAGAGCCAAATTACTATATGTATTTCCTTTGTCTTTTAGGATTCTCTGGAGGTAGTTTTGCATCCCCAAATCAGTAAGTATGTGTGTGTGCGCTTGTATTCATTTGTTTTTGTCTCTGTAAAACACTGGTCTACCTCAGTGTGTTGTGATTGCACACAATTGCATTTTTCGAGTCTCATTTCCCCGTATCAACCCCTTACCCAGCCTTATTCTATCACAGCCGCCCTCCTGCCGCGTCCTCTTCTCCACCCGCTGTCTTTGTTTCACCATCTTGCCATGCCCTCGTCCCATTATCCGGCCGTTCCCTTCCCCAACAGTCCTGCTCCCCTTCTGTTGCTCCCATGCCGCCTCTGCGCCCCGCTGGGTCACATTACAGCCGCGATCCCCGAGGGTGCTTTTCTTCTGAATGTGACTTCAGGTGTTTGGGGTGTAGTGCGGAGATGTTGCCTGGCCCATTTGCTGTTCACATGGAGTTAAATGGCCTCTCTCTCTCTCTCTGGCATTCTTTTCACATTTACTGTCATCACAGTGGTCCTGCAGGTACCATTATGACACTTTAAACCAGGTCAAGGTATTTGATTGAAATGGAAAAACATTCACATAGTCACACCACCATTTATCCCATTAACAACCACAAGTGCTGTAAAAGTTTCTCAATAAAATAAATTGTGGGCAAATTTCCCAATTGGACAGTATGTGGTTGTAGGAATTCCGTCTAACACAGGCATAACATCTCATTTTGCTCGTGACATTTTCTTTTTTCTTTTTTTTTTTAATCATAAACCTATTGCATCCATTTTCACAGAAGCCCCTGAAATGCTAGTGCTTGAAGACTTGTAGGCTTACTGCAACGCTAATGTTTTCATCTTATTGTATTATCTGAATTAAAATACCATGGACTACAAGGAATTAAACCAAAGTGAGAGACATTCGTAACAATGGGCTGTATTATTCAGATCCATTTTCTATCAATTTAACTTTTTTGGCGGGGGGAAGGCAACACTTAGGTCAGTAAACACAAACAAATGTCAAATAAAAAATTTTGTAACCTAGTGGTAGGGGATTTGCCAAGAAGTGGCATCATAAATATATTGGATCTAACATCAACTGTTAACTGCTAATTTAAAATTTTATTGTATTTATATGTGATGACCAAAGAGGTGTTCGTTGTTTGAATAACTTAGAAGTAATGCATTTCAAATTGTGACATAAGACTACTGAGCTGAGCAGTCAATTTGCATATTTCCGGATGCCATTCTATTTGGCTTGTCGCAAAAACCAGATTGGTTCCTTAAATGATATGAATATGTCTGTAAATCATATTAACCTTGCTGCTGAATTCACATCAACCTTCATCAAAATATAACCATCCAGTCTCTATAAAGACATGTGAAGGAGTTTACAAAAGTTGTAGCTGCTCATTTTGACAGTTTTATGGGTGCAGTGAAAGATCTGCATCACTTCACTGTGTTCATGTATTCATACTTCAACGTGGGCGTCGGCTCATCTACTGATGAC
>OMKR01044617.1:0-14279 GCA_900302355.1 Cyttopsis rosea | reverse complement strand
CACGCAAGGCTTTATATTCTTTTCCTAGAATTAAAACCCAGATGAGAGTGGAAGCAGACGCTCTGTCATTTTGGGGGTTCGAACATGGCTGCGAGGGCTCCATAGCTCAGCTCTGACAGGCTCTGTAATCGAGTGACCCGCGAGATCGCATGGCGCTCGCCGCTGCCTGTCGGCGCGGTGGACCAACGGTGACCAGCGCTTCAAGCAAGGACGCCCCAGGGGAGAAATACCCATTTGTCACAACATTCCTCGGCTTCCATTCGTTCTCCTCCTCCCTTAATCGCTCCCTTCCTCCTTGGCGTCCACGGGGTATCATCACGCTCATCTATGGCATTCTCGGGCATCGCGGGTCATGAAGCATTATGAAATGGATAAACATCTAATTAAAAGCCGGTGCAGTGCCGTAGTCCGCCAAAATGCGTGGAAGAGATTCTGCGGATGGGATGGTTGTGGTTGTGGCAGCCGCCGTACACTCTGGGAATATTCAGTGGTTCTGCCAAATGGATGAGCTGATTGAGGTGGGGGAGTGGGGTGTTGCGTTTCCATTATCTGGTAATTACCGGGAAAATCTGTTGACGATGTTTGACAAATTTAAATCTCTTAATGTCATAATGTCCGGTGAAAATAATTCCCTCTAACCGCAATTTGGTGCTGGCCGATAAAACAATAACGATAATTATCACCATATTTTTTTCCTCAAAATAAAATAGGCTCGATCAATTTCGATCAAGTCTTCCGCAGGTGTGTTCATTTATTGACGTGCTGCAAAAGGAACGGAAAGCCAATCATTGGATGATCTAAGCTGATCTTTCACCTCTAACCAATCACGTTAGTCGATGTATAAATGAGCCCCAGCCCCTCCGGCAGCGGAGACGAGAGTGGCAGGCTGGCAGCGTCCAAAACTCGGAGAAGCAGAAAGATGATGCATTTGTGAAAACAGGGTTGTCAACGATTATATTAAAAAAAAAATAAAAAATTATATTTAAGTTCCGACCCAAAGCAGACGGTAAATATCCATTGTGTAAAATATGTCAACAAGACGTGCCGACGATCAGACGGCAACACCCCAGACTTTATTATTTTGATTTAAATGCTTATATGAGCCAGATAGGACTACATGTAATTGTTTGTTTGCAAATAGTTCAAATTCTTTGTGTTTGTGTTTACGCCACTTGCCCCAACGTACATAGGACCTGCATGACGCTATTTTAAAAATAAATGAATTCATTTATTTTTTAAATAAAATTTGGAGCCTACTTTTCAATAAAAAATATTATACATTGACATGCCTTCATGATGTCATTCGTTATATTTATATAAAGAATGATTTTATATAGCCTGCCTGTCAATTGTTTTTAAGCTCAATAAACAGGGATAATATTTGACCGGAATTTCTCCCAATTGTCCGGGACATTGAAATCTTCCAGGACACGTTGACCGCCACCAATGACCGGAAACCCTGGCCGGGTGATACTTGGAGCAGAGCAGGAGAGATTATCTCTGGGTCCAATTTGGAAAAAGCATTGTTAACCTCTTAAGCTCCAGGCCCATTTCTTGGGTTCAGAGTGAGGTGGAGTTTGGGGGGTGGTGTGGGTCAGCAGTTGGGGCCACATACAAGTGTCTTACACCTTCAGAAAGCAGGGACCCTAAGGAATCATTTGAGATGCAGCTTGACACTGTATGTCAATCTTTTCTATCAATTAAAAGGTAATAAACATATTTGTAATTGCGCCTGATAAAATTATTAATATTTTGAGTGTAAAGGGGCTTTAAACATTATTCTCATGCCTAAGACCTCAAGACCTTGAAAAACACTAGAAAACATAATGCTGTGAACGCAATGCAATGCTGAACTTTTGAAAAATCGAGATTTGTGTGAATTTGACGATCGAGACTTGAGACTGAACTAGAATTTGTATGCGCGCATGGACTAGGATGACTTTCTTTTTCCACGGGGACATCGTAGCCAGTTTGTGTTCTTATCTGTTCCGTTTCATTTGTCATTCAGCGACTTGAAGCGTGTCTGCACAAAGCTGTTCCCTTTCGTGTTGACGGGTGAAGACCTTCAATCCTTTGGCCTGTTTTGAGTCTAAAAGAGATGATTTAAGGATTTTGTTGGAAGTACGGCTGGCCCCGTTGGTTGATTTCTTGCCTCAAGCTGATTTATAATCAGTTTTTCACAATTTATTCATTTTTTGTGCAGTTATCCATATGTTTCCTAAATAGTGTTTTATTTTTTTACACTTTGTAGGATATTACAAGCAATATTACAGCCACCTTTTTTTTATTTTTATTTTTTTTATCTGTGTGTTATTTCTGTTGCAAACATGACGGCACATAATAAATCTGTCTTTGCTAGACTGCAGTCTTTCCTAGGGGAGCGTTCCATATTATGACACAATGAGCCATAAAGGTGGAATTCAAAATACACAAACCAGCCGTATCATTTGACCACTAAATTTGAGGGTTTTTATTCTTATTTTTCTTGCCCACTGGGCTTCAAATTTCTTATTTGAATTTGAGATCGTAAATTTCTTCTACTAAAAGCCATATCATAGCAGTTAGTATACAGAATTTATTTGAACGTCGTCTTCCTAATTTGAAACTTATTTTTACCTTGCCTCCCTTTGCCAAAAAAAATAAGAGCGGTGTAGTCATATACTTGTTTAACCTTATTATGAAACTGTTTTATAGATGGCACCTTTAAACCCCACCTTCCCCAAACACCATTGTCACTATACTTACTGCCCTGTTGGAAGGAAGCCGTCCTGTTGATCTACCGGGATCAACCGTCCGTGTGATATTTGGACGGATCGCAGATGTGTGGAGGATTGATGTCAACGCTCGGTGTCATCAGGACACTTATTCAAGGTGGCTGCGGGGAGCTGTTACGACCACGCAGTCATCCTCGGAGTGTAAATAACATTGGGGAAAGTGCTGATCCCCGCAGTGGCCCCGTGGATCTGACCCCGATGGAAATGTATTGCCATCTGTATCACAGCCACCGGGGTCTTTTTTAGACAAGAAATGGCACCGATCCAAGAATAATATGACGGTGGAGCTCCGTATGCATCGCTTCTCTTGGCTCGGGGTCTAGTGTTTCTGAACAATCGTATTGTTGGGTTCTTGGGGGGATATGATGCATGTCTTCCATAATGCTGGGAATTAAACTACCTCAGGAAAATCGGATCTATGGCATATAGTACGGCTGGGCGATAAAACAATCTCGATAATTATCACGATAAAATCTCCCACAATAATGATGATCAATTTATGAGATTTATTTTCGATACAGAGTCCCGGTTTCCGTCGACAAAAACACCACTACACGCGAACGGCCAATCGTACAGCACCGCGTGAGAGAGCGGAGGCAGACGCTCTTTCCACGCCGGGTCACCCGCTCCTCCGCGGCTGGAGCACAGTGTCTGGATGCTGAGCTACCTCTGGTGGTGCAACCCACACTGTGATTTCTACCTGCGCTACTGGTTTACATATTCATTATTTTATTTAATCAATATTCAGTACACCATCTCTAAAATGTGAGAGACTTTTGAAACCAGGCATTTGATGTGATGGGAATCACAGCAACATATTTATTATTTTATTTGATCTATTCAGTGTTTAATGTAAAGCCATGTTGGTTCTGTTGGTCAGCTATTCGTTCTGATAATAAATAATTGTATATTATTAGGGATTTTATCGATACCGATACTCTTATTGATACTACTCTCCATAATTTGGTGCAAAAATTAAAGACATGACATGAAAACTTTCAAGTTATTTTATTATTACTTTTTTGCAGATACAATTAAAATTGCTAACTTGCACTGTGTTGTTTAGAGAAATCCGTGACAGGCTGGGGTCCAATGGCGAGTGAGCGCACGTCACCGGATGTCCCGCCTTCTCTGTCTCTGAGCCAATCACAGCGCACATAAGAAAAACACAGTTTTTACGTGTTTTTATTTACAACTTATTTAAAGTTGAATGAAAAACTTGCACGATGCCACCGTTGATGGATTATATTACAACATGTGGCGTCTGCTACCATGCCGCTACGGCGCAACAAGCTGAGGCATATCTATCTTTAGACTGACTCAGAGGACGGTGTTTTGGAAGCCTTTTAACATGTTTGCCGATCGTGTTCGCGTTCAAGGTTTCAGTGAATTAAAGTTTCCATCTTCAATTCTGCAAATATGTTAAAAGTGGGATTTTGATATTTATCACAGTTGGAGTTATTCTATTAGTAGGAGTATTCTCTGCAGAAGGTGTGTGTGTGTGTGTGTGTGTGTGTTGCAACGTTAGATCAGCGAGTCTTCCGCAGCAGCTTAGTTTATACTAAAGTAGAAGCTTCAGTCAACCGATTCGTAACTTTAGAATCGACCATCGACCGGTTCCCGGTGCATTTAGATCGACGCCGGGGTCCACGTATCGATGTAGTCGCATCTTTAACATTAAAACCGGATTTGTATCGGTGAATCGTTACACCCTACCAGCTGTGTTAGAATGCATTAACTGCACCGTTTGTCCAGGAGCTTATCAATATTTCGGTACTGACCAGTTAATGTTCTGGTTTCTTTGAGGTTCTGTCCTAAAGAGAATTCTCTTAAAACTGTAAATTGAGCATTATTATCAATTTGAAATGTACTGTATATCGTGATCATTTTCGACATCGATCAATATAAAAACACATATGGTGATAACATTTTTGGCCATATCGTCCAGGCCCCTGTCTCTGTAAACGGTACATCACGGTCGTTCTCCTTTTGGTAACAATAGAATCTTTGCCGTTGCCTCACACCGAGTCAGATATTTAAAATCCTTTTATAAAAGGTGCTGGAAGTCACCTGTCTACGGTATTCATTACTATTCTGACGATTGTTGATGAAATAGTTCGGTCTCGTACGTCGTTTCACAGCGTCTCTTATCTGTCCTCGATGAAACACACTTTCATCTTTCTCTTTGCCTCTTGGTTAAGTTTTGCTTGTTTTATTTATTTATTTAGATTTAGATTTTTTTTTAAATGTAACATAAGGCTTTCGTCTTTGTTGGATGGTGCAATAGGTGAGTCATCTGGGTTGGTCTTTTGGGAGGAACGTCCTGATCCACGTGATGACATTTCTGAAGTCTCACACACACACACACACATCACATTGCTTGTCATACAAACTGGTCCATCCATCCATCTTCTTTACCCACTTTTCCTGGTCAGGGAAGTAGTGGGGAGAGCGTATATAGATTTCATGTAACTGACAGTGTTTTCATACTTTTATACAGAACTGACTGTTTTCGTAGTTAACTGTGATTGCATAGAGCTGGTTGTAGAGATAGATGATGAGCAGGGTACATTTTTTTTGCATTGGGTGAGCTACTTTTTTCAAACTGCTTGTAGATTAGTTGACTACTTTTTCTGTCTGAGGTAGCACTGCTGCAGCTTCACTATTTTCAGTGTTGAGACATTTGTGGCTGAGTTAACTACACTTTCAGAGTAGCTTCCGCAACACTGCCCACATCCCCAGGCCCCACTACACCACTTGGCTTCAATTGATTTAAACAAATAAATAAATAAAATACAAAGTTTGCCCCACTGGGTCAGGGCGCCATGCAACACTTTCAGTGAAAACAGAAACCTGGAGAAAGAAAGTCAGTAACTTCAAGCACTGTGTTCTCCACTGCTCCTGCCTCCTGCCGTGCATCCAAATCCGTCCCTTGACGGAGGAGGAGGGAATTGCTGCAAGAAAATGACAAAATCCAAAATTCACTGCTGTTCTCCATCACAAACCGTTGTATTCAAGTCTTTGCCTGTTTGCAGAGCAGCATGTCGATGTAAAGAGACGACACATTTGCCATTGAATGTGAATGGGAACGTAAACACACGCATCATGCACGCTTCACGGTGTAAGCGTAGCAGAGGACAGATTGGAATTGAACAAATCTGTATCCGCCAACAAGCCCTGCGGTGTAAGTGGTCACAGGTTTCCCTGGCCGCGCTCTCCCTCATTTGCATTTTCCACACATTCGATTCATCATCTGGCGGTCGGCTTGGTTGCGCTCTTCCTTTTCATCAAGTACTTAGACATTATGGGTGAAACGTGAAGCCATCACCCGGCCTATAGGCTGTTCGAAAAGTTTAAATTGCCCATCTCTGTAAGAATCTTTTCAATTTCCATTGGGATTCATCCCCAATTTCTTGTGTCAGTCGCCCAAAGCTATTCTCTCAATACTGGATCAATTTGAAAGATTTCAAATTTCCTGGTGCCAATCACTCAGTTTGACTCCCAATGATCGAATGCTGCTGCGTTCCAGAGATCGTCGGAAGCGTTTTAATTTGCATCTCATTTCAAGATGGAACTTGGATGACCAGCTGAGTCATCATTTGAAGTTTCCTCTGAATCCCACAGAATTACATGCTGTACACGAACCTTCAGCAGTTCTGTGCATTTCAATTGGTAACGACACCCCCCCAACTAATAATTAGCTCAATGTCATACAAGAGGAACCGCTCAGACATTTGTTCTGGTCACATTGGCCGTCCCCGAAACATTTTGTCCCGTGATCTAATGTGTTGCACGTCGAGACATATTTTGGGAGAAAATTGTGTACGTGTACAGGCCCAGTGGCAAACCTTTTTCTCCCCGCAGATTTATTTTTAGTCATTATCGTGCTAAATTTATTGTGTTTGGGGGTGACGACTCATGAGCCAGGGAATTACTTCTCATCATGAGGAGAGCGTCACGTGGTGGGCGAAGGCTTTCGCTGTAATATAATTAACACTCCATCTCGGAGCCAGCGGTGCATGACGGTCTGTCCGTGACCTGGCCGCCGCTCTGCGACGACACCCTCCGACTTGAGCTGCTGCAGCTACAGTTGTAGATGGCAGTGGACGGCCCCATTTCCTCCTCCTTTTTTAAAATGCGTTATTGATTAAAAAGGAGTTCCAAAGGGTTAGGGGAGATGGATTGCCGGGTCCCTGGACGTCAGTGGAACAAGGACAAGTTCATGCCTAACCACACTGGGTTTAAAAGCAATGTGAGAAAAAATGGGAAGAATCATTTTTAGAACAACTAAAATCACCAAAATGACTGGCAATCGATCGTCGATCTTGAAATTTTTAAGGAGTCAAATGTGGCCTGATGGATGATTTACCTCCTATAATGGAAATGAATGTTTTTTTTTTAAATTCATCAATTACTCAGATTTCCTGCAGGAACTTAAAATGTGCAGTGTGTAAGATTTAGTGGCATCTAGCAGAACAGACTTGGCAGAAATGGGATATAATATTGTTTTGGGGCGTATTCAGACCTGTAGTTTGTTTGCTTTGTGCCGATTCAGGAAATAATGTTAATTCATTGCACTTGGACCTTGGTTTGATCCATGTGATCCGACCAAACCTGGTAAACAAACGCCACGGCGCTTGCAAACTGTTTCGTGATTGGTCAGAATTTTCCTGACGGTCCAGTCGGTTAAACGTATTATTATTATTATTATTAATTTATTAATGTACACATTTAAATGACATTTGACATAATTTGCACTGAAATGTCATGTCTTCCTAGTCAAATGTTGCTTTATAAAAAAACGAGCATCCGTTACTAATGTTAACGCCAGATTAAGGGCCTTCCCCGTCCCCGGCTGGGATCCCCCGGGGCTCGGGCGCTCCACCGACCCGACCGCGACACTTCGCGTTATTACCCGAAAAATGGTGAATTTGCCTGAGCAGCGGCATTTAAAGTACGATTTGCAGAACAAAATAATAATAAATTATTATTGTTATTTCGAACTCGCCCGCAAGTGAGTCGTGTGGGTTTGTTGGGTCGGTTGCGTTCTCACTGCGAACAAACCGCTCCGTGGAGGGATTTCAACCGCGCCGAGACCACCCTCTCTAGGCGTCGTGGCGCGTTTGATTTGATCCGAAACAGAGTGCGATTGCCGTGTTCCCATATGCCCAAATGAACCTTGCTTGGGCGTTTGAACGCTGCAGGAATCTGAACAAAGGCTCCAAACGAGCCATGTGTCAATACACACTTAACTAGTGTATAATCCCATGAAAATAAGAATCGTTGTGCTTTCAATACCTCAGAATGAGTTTATATCAATATGGGAGCCTCCACGGAGGCCGCCGTGTTGCACCGCCATGTTGTTTCTCTAGTAGCCCAAAACGGACAAACCAAACACTGGCTCGAGAGAGGGACTTTCGGGTTTTCTGCGAGTTTCACGGCCACCGTAGCTTCTCCTACACGGAGGGGATCAATTGGTTTGCAATCTGCAACATCACCGCTAGATGCCACTAAATCTTTCACACTGCACCTTTAACTGATGGCAGTTGTCTGCCGCCTGTTTAACATCATACATGTGCAAATAGAAACAGGCAAATCGCACACTGACCATTTGCACACAGGAATCTCTTGTCAGTGTTTACTCTCCCGTTGGCGTTTACCAAGGGACGGGTTTGGGTGTTATGTTTTCAGCATAATGAAAGAACTTGAGAAACCAGATCAGTCATATGTTGTTATGTTGATCTCCCTGTCTTCTCTCCACTTCCCCTCTCTCCCTCATCGTAGATTCAGCAGCAGCTTCCACTCGGTCGCCATCATCCGGCTTCTTTCTACAGCACCCTATCTCCCTCTAGCGGTAACTTCACATTTGCTCAGTAAACGGCTGCATATGTACAGTACCACAACACATACACGTGTGTGTGTGTGTAAGATGAATCCACAACGCGCTGTCTTTAAAACGAGACACGAACCCCGGTTGTGTCTCAGATGCGTCTTTGCAGTACAGATATGGCCGCCTGGTGCTGGAGGTGCCACTGCCGTCCAGGAGCGAGAAGTGTCTGTTCTTCCTCCGACCTATGCTGATGAGCGTCGGTGACCTGATCGCCGATCTGCAGAGGGAGGACAACGGGGTCACGGCCTCCGTCCTCTCCACCGGTACGACGCTTTGGCTGTTAGCTCTGAAGCAACATCTTAACTTGTCATCCTACTTGGCCTACCGACTTCAAGCATTGCAAAGTATTAATGTAAATTTGCCTAATTGTTGTTTTAAAACAGTGAATTGGTCCATCTTGAACCGATGCCTAATCTTTGTGTTATGCATTGTTTGTCAACTTTACTCTGTAGCACTTTGAGATTTATTTCTAATGAAAAGTGCATAACAAATTAAATGTATTATTATGATTATTATTATTATGACTGGATGGATGTTGCTTCACATTATGATGATGATTTTTACATTTTGACCTAAACAATCTACACTAAGTTTAATGCAACAACTGTTTTTATACCCAGAATTCTTAAATGCAAATGTATTTTTCACGAAAAATAGTCTTTTCTGTTCACTCTTATGCTTTTAACGTAAAACTGGCAGTGTGGTATCAAGGTGCGTTGAATAAACAAAAATGCTCCCATATCTTCACCTTAAACTCCACCCATTCTTAATTGTTTTCAATTAAATTTGTCCTGCACAATTTGAATGACTGCTTGACACAGGGATTGGCCCTTGCTTCCACCTGCTGGTGGCATAGTGCATCGCACAATGAGTGTGTTTGTTTCAGTTTTTCCAAACTGCTGTTGCAGTTCGTTTGCTTCATTGGCAATGTAGAGGTGTTATCTAATGACCCTCTAAAACTCAACTTCATGCACCGTCTTACTTAGACCTTTGACTAATTTATTGTGGTGATTTGTTGCTTGCTTTTTGTTGTTCAATTACTGTTTTTAATCTGTTTTGTATTTATTACATTATGTGTATAGTTCTTGGTTTGAGACATTACACTTTGAATTTCAAATAACAAAATACTAACTTTTACCCCTTCCCCCCTCTGGAAGACGGACTGCGTGTGTCCAACAGCAGCCTGATCGACACGCTGTTGGACAAGGACTTCCAGCTCATCATCAACGACGTTGTGTACAACGTCCGAGCTCCTGAAAAAGGTTCCAAAAACATTCATTTGTATAACTCATCAGTGTTTCCCACAGGTCTGAAAATATACTTATGGTGGTAGCTGGCGGGGGGGACTGCCGACACGAATTACAGTTTTCCGAGTTCCCGTGAACGCAGCATCACTTCCTGCTGTCTCTCGACCCGATACAAAAAAGAGAGCTGTGTCCGCATCTTCTAACGTAATACCAGAGAACGAGTAAAAATAAAAAATGCTATAATGGGTCGGCAAATATACTTTGGTGGTCGTTAATATAACTGGGCGGTCCACCCAAGTAAAGCCTATGTGTGGGAATCACTGCTCATGTACAATGTAGATTCTGATCCAAGAAGCTGACGTTCCCCTCCTTGCAGCGTGCGTGTCCAGTGAGCAGGCTCTGGGTCTGGAGGACGTGAAGCACGTGGTGCACCTGCTGCACACGGCGCTCCACCTGCCGGACCACCACCTGCTGCAGGAGAGAAACCTGCTGGAGAGACTGGACCGCCTCAAGCAGGAGCTCTCCCCCCTGGAGAAGGTAGGAGACAGTTATTTATATATTGTTATTGTGTTGTATCTCTGTGGTTCCCAACCCTTTGTTTTCCTCAGAGACCTCCCTAAATCCAACCTGATCCAATCTGAGGCCTCGTCCACACGTCCAGTATATGGGTGTTTCTGAAAATGGAGTATCTTTTCTGCGATTTGCCCTCCCGTACACACCAATACGGCGTTCCAGGGTGAAGATTTTTCAAAACTTGTTTCGCAAAACGACGACGTCATGACCTGGATTTACACATGCGCAGGGGAAGAAGGACATCAGTGCGCAAGGAATCTTCCCTCCGTTGCGCCAGGTCCCCGATGACGTCATCCTGCATAATAATTAGCCATGTGCTTCGATGGAAGATTCAGCGTGAATAACGACGGATGAAGAAAGATAAATTTGCTTCAGAGTAGATTCACTTCATCATAATTATTATTTGGAATGTTTGTTTAAATTAGTTTTATTTGTTTAGGATATTTCCTTATTATTCATTTACTTTTTTGTTTATCTCCAGCCCATCGGAATGAATTGTAAATAATAAGGTAATTAAAGGCTCTGGCTAAAGGCAACAACGCTTTGCCTTTGAAGTCACGATTATTATTATTAATCTTTTTAATAGAGGGCTCTGGTCTGGTCTGACCTGCTCATATTTACTCACTCTCAACTAGAGGTGGATGCTCAGATGGCTGATGGAAGACAGAGGCAGATTTCCATTTGGCTAATAATATTGCCATTTACAATTTCTTCATCTGTCCATTGTTCACAATCTTCCATCAAAGCACATGGCTAATTATTATGCAGAAGGATGTCATCAGGGACCTGGCGGAGATACGCTGTCAGACCTCGTGAGCCTTTTAAATCGTTTTTGCGTTCTCTTGTGAATGGAGATATTTTCAGAAACACCGTTGGTATGGACAGGATTATTTTCAAGACGGAGGGGAAAAAAAATGTTTTCAGAAATACCCACCCCATACAACCCCTGGCAAAAATTATGGAATCGGCATACTATTAGTTAAAATAAATGCATTTAATTTATTTGAGGTATGTTTCATGAAGCCAGAATGTTCAGCTATTAAAGAAAATTAGTTTTGTGTCAGATCTGTGATTTGTTTGTTTGTTATGAAGTAAAAAAGCTGGATGAACATCCTCTAAGTGTGCTGATTCCATAATTTTTGCCAGGCAATGCGTCAACTTCAGATTCCATTTGTTGCAATATTTCTCGTGAGTATAAAATTCCCTTGCACATTTGGACGAAAACATATTATTATTATGGAATCTAATGATCGAGCGAAATCATGGCGATCAGCTCAAATAACAGTGATCAGGTGATGATGTAATAACGGTGACACAGCAGCTCTGACTTACTCCTCGGATCAGAAACCATCCATTCAAAGACTTGACAGGAGGCCCGTTTTGGTTGTTACAGAACTTCACGCCATCGCAATGGCTACATTGTGAAAGAGGACTTACTCACTTTGGGCCCATTGGGTCCTGGCAACCCAGAGGGTCCCGGTCGCCCCTGGAGACCAGAAGGGCCGGTCCGACCCTGGAGAGGAGACATGAGGAGAACGGTCATCTTATTGGACAGAGAACCGAACCTGAAATAGTGTGGCTAGTCCGATTTGCCCGTTTTGATATCAAAACACAGATGGCGATTTGGGGCGGTGGATAGAAAAGCAACAGGGACATCTTGGTGTATGTTGAATTACTGGTTCAAAACCTGCTGGATAAGCTGCCAGCCTGCCCGCTACAGTATTTATCAGACACGCGAGTGCAGCCGGACATGTAGAGACAGAATGAATTTAACAAGCCCTGTCACTTTGCTCCGGTTAATTAAATGATGGTCCGTATATAGAATGGGAGCCGGTGCTTGTGGGAAATAAAATGATTTATGAGCCGGCCTAAGCACTAAGCTAAATTGCACTGCAGCGCTACAGGGTCCGCTCACTCTGACCAACAGCCTCCCAATGGACCCTTTACCGCTTAACTACAGCGACGGATCATTTAGGAGGTCGCTTCTCTTCTGCCCGTCCTCATCAAACACCGGGACCCGAGCCTCTAATAAAGAAGGGCCGGCCTGTCTCTCCGTCCGAATGAAAGCAAGAGGGTCATCTGATGGAGGGAGGGCGCTGAGGTCGGTGCGGCGGCCGTACGGTCGTCCCCGTCCTTTTGCGTCCTGCCAAGGTCCCTGCGCTGTGCGGTCTGTCAAGGTTGTATCTACAATTTCATAATGTGCCTGACCAGGACCTGGCAAATCACTGTCCCCCATCTACCATGCAGGCCCGGGCACTGGATCTCATTTTTGAGTAAATCCACTTAGTGGGGGGGGAAATGAGAAGATTAATGGGGACTCTCACCTTTTGTCCAGGTCTCCCAATTTCTCCCTGATAGCACGGGCAGGGAAAGGGAGAGAGTCGTCAACAAGCAAGCGGAAAGCATGTTTTTTAATGACATTTTGTAATATATGTAAACACTAACCTTACTAGCATAGGTTAGATACGACTAAATAAGACAATTAAAGCTCCAAGGAAAATGCGCCCAATAACCTGGCCCTTACCTTATCTCCCTTGGGTCCTCCTATACCAGACACACCAGGCAGACCCTGATGAATCCAAACACATACAGAACAATCCTTTGCAATCCTTTGACTTTATTTGCCACAGAATCCCTCTAGAGATTCATTGCATTTCCCTGAAGGCTGGTCCTCCTCTGCCGTTTCAATTAGCTAAGGGCTGAGTGGACGTTATCGATTCAGATAGTGCCCGGTGGAAAGTGCCTGCAAAATAGGAAATCTCTCTTACGCAATTGCCCAGGTAGGCTTGGAATGAGCCCGTTTTAGGAATAAGGGACAAAACATTGAAACCTTTGTTGATCATGGACATGGGAAACTGTTTTTTTTTTTTTCTAAATGCACGAACGTCCAGTTCCTCCAGCCGTGATTATAGCTCAAGGGGCCTGAACAACATTTAAGGGTTACCACCACGTGTGCACGCGTTGTGTGTTGGCCATCGACGCTATTTACATGAGCCGGTTTGCCTTTCCAGACAGACAAAGTCTTTGGATAGTTTCTAAGAATGCTGTGTGGAGCATAGGCTGGCAGTGGAAAAAAGCTATTTGTGTCTCGGCTAAATGTAGAACATTAATGGACTGCTGTGGTGCAGGGGCCAGCGAGATCCCTGACCGCCCGCTTTGCAGGAACTAACACAAAAGGGTCCCGCTCACCCATCGTGGGAAGAGAATCTGAGAAAATCGAAGACGCCCACAGAGATATTTGATCCACACAGACCCTGTTGTATAATAACAATCGGACGTAATGATATCGATATGGATCAATACAAGTCTAAATGAAGAGGAACGGCTTGTTTCATCAACACCGTACCGATGGCTTTGACAGACTTTGAAGACTTGGGGGTGAATTACGGTTCCTACCGGGAGTCCCGGGGGACCGGCGGGCCCCGGGGGGCCGGAGAGACAGGAATGACCCGTCCGGTCTTTGTCGGTCTCTGTGTTATCTCTGTCGATGGACGGGATCCGCTCATTCTGGAGAGGACAAGGGACAAAACACCTGCAATTCCTTCCAGAACTCGGGCAAACGTCAGGTTACGGCCGATATGACCGTAACCCAAAATGGGCAAAACCCCCAACACTTGGAGCAACATTGAATGAATTACATTACGTCCATATTCTTTCATCGACTTCTAACTTTTATTTGCTGAGCCACGATAGTAAGTGTGTGCGGCAGAGCCTGGGTGGGGATTACCCAGGGACACGTACCAACAATCAAAGAGTTTCCACAAGGACACGACACACAACTCACATGAGTGTGGC
>OMKR01044613.1:0-11702 GCA_900302355.1 Cyttopsis rosea | reverse complement strand
TGTGCCACGGATTCACCAGGAGACGGTTCATGTCCACCCGCAGCTCATAATAATAATAATAATAATGATAATAATTGTTTGTATAGCATCTTACATACACAACATGCATAATAATAAAAAGCAAATAAGCAAAAAGCATTTCATAAAGATAGGTGATAATAATAATAATAATAATAATAATAATAATAATAATAATAATAATAATAATAATAATAATAATAATAATAATATATCATATTCAAATCAGCCAGGCAGAGCCTTCTTTCCAATAATATTACCTGTAAATTCTCCATATTCCAACAGTCTAAATGCTGACTTGGGAAATGTTGGGAAATGAATGTGTGTATTGGGACAGGTGTCTATGGAAAATGAATGAATGGGATTTGTACAGTTTGGGCTCTATAGCGCCCCCAATGGAGCTTTAAAACAATGTAGACGTGCAACGGTAAATTGTAAACCGTACACAGGCCACCATGCATTCTGCAGACATAGTGATGTCATTACCCATTAGAGATGGGTAATGACAGGTACATCTAATTATGTATTTATTTCATTATTTATTGATTCAGTAATTTTATTTTGAGTATTCTGGCCCTATGTGGTGTGTAAGTTACAATTGATAGACTAAAAAACAAAATTAAAATCAATGTGCAGGTTAAGCTATAGTACAATGACCTTATTCAAGATGCCTTACACCCGACTGAGCATTGATAAGCAGGTAAAGAACACAAAGAGAATAATGAATAATAAAAATATAATAATAAAAAAAGAAAATAATAATAATAATAATAACAAGCTTTATTTATATAGCACCTTTCATACACAACAAGCAACTCAAAGTGCTTTACATTAATAGAAGAACATCAAATAGTAACAAAGAAAAGCAAAAAACTCTTTTAAAAATTCATTTAATAAAAATAGGTAAATATTATACTAATTTTTGGATAATGGCACTTGAAAAATGTGCAAAATAATGTGCAGTCCACAGAAAGCCTCACCCTGATATAACTGCTGGTGTGCTGCCACCAGCAGTTATATCATCAGCAATACACTTCACATTTGCTTCTTTCATTATTAAAATTGATTTATTATTATTATTATTATTATTATTATTATTATTATTATTTTATTATTATTTTTATTACAATTTTTTATTTAATTGACTATTTAGTGTTTTTGCGAGCTATTTTTTATTTGTTTCCTTCCGCATTTTATCTCTTATCTCACATTTGATGCCTGACTGGAAGTGCATGTTTAGGAAAATTCTAAATGAAAAGGTGGTATGGCCAGCTGAATAATTCATAGTTGACTTGTGGAGAGCGTATTTACAGTAAGAGTGCAGTCCCCCATGCACTCTGATGAGATGACATTTTAATTTCACAAGTATTGGCGTCAAAACCCTCCACTGGGGCTACTGACACTTGCTGTTCTTAAAAAAACACAACAAGGCTATTTTGGTTCCTAG
This sequence comes from Cyttopsis rosea, assembly GCA_900302355.1. Taxonomy (NCBI): domain Eukaryota; kingdom Metazoa; phylum Chordata; class Actinopteri; order Zeiformes; family Parazenidae; genus Cyttopsis; species Cyttopsis rosea. Next base: position 10,237 of record OMKR01044613.1, on the reverse strand, counting down.
TTGACCAGCATCGTACTCTCAATTGTTGAATATTTTACAATTCCAATACCGTGGGACTTTCCTGACTCATCTGTACATCATATCACTTGCCAAAAAATTCACTTTGTAAATCTCCCATAACAATAAATATTATGTTTGTGTTCTGACCTAATTTCTCTCCCAAACTGTGTGGATCCAGTGACGGTTACATTAAAAGTTCACGTTGGTTCTGTCTTCTGAAAGTGTCTGCGAGGAGCAGCGTGATCCGTGACCCTTTCTTAAGTACAATTTCCTGTCGGAAAAAAAAAACTAACTCTGCTATTAGCTACCACAAGCATGACCGGGCCGTTACCTTTTGTTTGGGCTCCCTTGAAACCACTATCTATTAGGTGGCTCAAGTCAAATCCCCGCAGCCTGAGTTTAATAAGAGAATACTTTGCTCCTATATTTTAACCTTGTTATCCAATATCCTGTCTTTTAGTCCGCGGTGTATTTTCAGCACATGCACTGACCCAACTGGAGGCCGAGAACACAGATCTGGGATTCCACCAAAGTTCAATATTCTGTCGTGAACTCTTGTTGTTCCTCTGTAGCCGCAAATGAAGCCCCAAGCGTATACTGACATGTTCGATTTGGGAGAGAAGTGAGAAATGACTGCTGCTGAACGGTTATGTATCCAAAATTAGTCCACATTTGTTCTCGGTCTAAGCCAGATATTGTCAAACCTTGGGGTCGCGACCCCACGTGGGGTCGCTTGATATGAACACAGGGTCACAGGACTGATCATTGATGTATGGAAATGTAACTGATCGTTACATTTAGTGAAATAGGGTTGAAATGTATCATAATTTCAATCGAATCCATTTGGAGCTCCCTCCATGCTCTGTGATATAATAAAAGTAGTCGATGCGATGCTCAAATTCACATGAAACAATTTCCTGCAAAGTGGAAAATCTCCTCTTTGACCAGTAATGTCAGTTTTGAAAGTACAGTCGGAAAGATTTATATTTAGCCTCAATCTCTTACTTATCCGCCTAAATGTGAATTGTAACGCATACAGGTGTTTGCTGCAAAATAATAATAATAAAATAATTTTGGGACATAAAATCAGGGTCATGAGCCAAAAAAAGGTTGAGAACCCCTAGTTTAAGATAATTCTCAGTCTGACTAATTTCAATGAATGATTATATGTTTACTTAACATTCTTGTAATGTTAGCACTTTTGAACTTCTAGTATTTTGGGGTTTGATAGGTAAAATAATTAGTATCATTAACATATAATTTGAAATAATGCCTAATTTTCATGTGTGTGCGTGTGTGTGTGTGTGTTGTTTTTGTTATACTGTGTGCTTAGAAAAAAAAGGGGGCTTTCAACACTCAGGGCCTCATCACATTTTTCTCACTCTCAATCAACAGGGGAGCACGTGATCCGTGCACGGAAACGAAAAAGTCACAGTTTTTCGCTGGACAAAGGGCGCTCGCTAGACGGCCAGGGGCTGCACGCGGGGGCAGAAAGAACAGGATGCTACTGTAAGGTCTCACGTTTCTGCACCGCGCTCACTTTACCTTCTCCTTTACTGTACTTCCCCGACCTCATATCTACACCGGGGCCATTTCGACCCCAGACTTTTCAGGGAGGAGGAAATCTAGAAACAAAGTGAGACCCAAGACGTAGAGTGCAACCTTGAAATGGAAAACTGGACATGGGAAGGGGTCACCAGCTGAAATGTTATTTGGATGATTGCCTGAATAAGAAAGGGAGTGTGTTTGGTTTCTCATTGTGAGTCACCGGCAGGGCTCATTGTGATAAGAAAATAAGTCTAATGTTACCTGATCTGGTATAATGTGCACCAATTACCACTCCATTGCACTTCATTACAGGCCTGTAATAGGGCCGGGGGTCAGGGCTCGAGATGGAGTGCACGGGAAAATTGAGTCGTCATTGATAATATGATAAAAAGTGACAGTGAGAGGCCCCTCCGACAAATTATTGAAATTTACAGTTGATAGGGAAACACTATAACCTCATTTGGTAAGCAGCTGGCAGGCACTTGTGCAAAGCGGCTCCTCCAACACAATGAGAGGCCTATGGAGGGACAGAAATTTAAAACTATCAGAGAACAGTTATAGAGCCCTGTTCATCGGTGCCTGGCACGTCGTATTCAGTTTTTCAATATCCCCGGTCAAATCCAGCCACCAGGACTATTCATTCGGACCGTGCCCTTTTGGAAGGTAAACGGATATCAGGACAATATCTCAAAATTACACACTGGAGCATTTATATTTTTCTGCTGGCAATACATTTCTGCCAGAATAACCCAAATCGGGCTCCACAGAGCATGTTTACCCCGCTACCGTCTCCTGATAATGGAGAATCGCAGAATCGAACAAAACATCAAACCGCTGGGCTCTCTAAAGTATTATAATATTCCTGTGCAGCCGGATAGACCGGCGGAACTGCGTGGCAACCTTTTGTTTGCCTCGGTTAAAGTACCTCTATTTGAAGCCCCTTGAATAAATAAATCAAATAAACCACCGTCAGACATACATTTTTCAATCCATCAAGGTAATCAGATTCTGTTTACCTGAATGGGAACTATTCTAAAATGTTATTAAAAACTTAAATGGAGTTGCCGTGGAATAACGAGGCAGAGGAAATGATGAGCAAACAGCAGGATAAAATTCCAATTACTATTAAACAAGCATTGCATTGACTAGTAAAGAGGGAAACAGCTCTGACATTTCCCGCTGTTGGGGCTGGTATCTGACAGGCTTTGTGCTACGAGAGCAAAGCGGGTTTCAATTCGGAGGCTTTGAGTCTCGGGGCTCAGGCATTGACACAGCCTCCTAAATGGCAAAGCGGCGCAGAGATTTGTGTGCCTCTTAAAAGGCGTTATTTCAATTATTTACCCAACGTTAAAAAACATCCACGTGTGATTCCCAAAACGATGTTCTGTTAAAAATTGTTGTCAATGTTAACTCTGCTTACATGGCTGGAAGGATACAGCATTATTAGTAGTTTGAATAAATAACTTAATACAATTTTATTTTTAGAAGGCAAAAATCCATATCTTAATCTTATAAAGAAGAAATATGAGAGTTCCATATAAGAAGGGCGATGAAAATAAAAGCTTCTCTTTAACACTAGACGTTTACTGGCGTATTTTAAACACTTTCCAACATTTACCAAAACCAGCAAGGCCATGAAGATAAGATAAGATGAGATAAGAAACTTTATCGTCATTGTACTGCTGTGCAAGACAACAACACAACCGAATGACGATGGCACTCCCATCATAGTCGAAGTCATTACCTTGTGCTCCATGTAATATAATTCATGAACCATTTAAAAGACCAGTTAAGCTTATCCTGTGTATCTAAATAGGCAATATATTGAATGCATGCTTCATTGATCAAAACTGTTGTGGAACAACGTATCATCCCGGAATCTATAACTACTATTTAAAGATCATTTTGCTTTCATCGGCTGCCGCTACTCAGCCAAAATCACGGGGACACGATAAGGCAGTCAATTTGGATGTCAGCCCCTGCTTCAGCAATCACACCGGCCAACAGATAACTCTGTCTTTATTTATTTATATGGAGCCCCGTGCGTGTCTAGTTGGAGATAATAGTTTCATTTTGGAGAGGAAGTTTGCCCACTGCCCTCACTGTGGAGTAAATGTGACAGGTTTCTGCCTCATTAGGATTCACTGGCTCGACAACGTGGAATTCCCCGCGCCCGCAGCCCCGAAGAGAACTTTAAAGCACAAAGTCATTTCATGAACAAGTACAATACCCGCGTTCATCTTAATGATAAACCGTGCTGACCAAAGCAGCAGATCTGTGACTTGTTGTTTTTGGAGAACAATGGAGTTCTATCATTTCCAAGATGGGACCTGTATCTGGCCCTGGCTAGAAGGACCAAACGTTATAATTGTCAATTTTAGAGAAGAATCAATGATCTTCTATTCCTATTTACTGTAAAAACCATTAGGAGTCATTGTGACTGGGTTCCTGGGTAATATGCAGAATAAATTGGCAGTAAGATGTTGTTTTTCTATTGTTTGCATGGAGATTGATTGATTACAGGCCTCTTTATAAAATATTAGTTTAGTAGTTTAGAAAACAAAACCTGTTATGTTTTTGCAATCAAATGCATTTGGTTCATTATTGGTCCAAATAAGTGGCAGCAACACATTTATTTTTCTTGATGACACTCGTCCAGATATAGTTAGTTTAAATTAGTGACAAATTCAGCATTAAAGTTAAAAAAAGAAGAAGCAATACATCTCCTGTTTAACTTGTTAAAACAGATCAATACTTTGATCTGAACAATACACCTCAACCATACGTTGAGGTGTGAAGTGATGAGAAGGACCCATGAAAGAGAATAAACAGTATTTAACATCGGAGGTCAAAAAGAGGAATAAAACCCCATAGCAATGTAAGTTGCTCATACATTGTATGAACTCCAGCTACCGAAACAACCAAACTAAAATATGAGCCAACAAAAAATATCCTAATTTTAATTTGCTTAAAGTCCTTCTTCAGAGGGAACGGTACGCATGGTCCCTAATGCAATGTTTCTGTTTCAAGGCGTGGCAGAAACCTTGCTGGAGGCCACACTACAAGAATGGTCTAGAACCATTGTGTGTCCCTGAATACATTCATCAAAAAAAAACAATATTCTTTTAAAACGGTGGATATACTGTATAAGGCCTGGTTTATTGCCAGGGCACAGCTTTTGCATTTCCAAAAAGAAGCAGCAGAGGTCAGAGCTCCACTGCAAATGCCAGACATGCACTGTGCACTTATTATCTCAAAGGCCTGCATTGAAATAAGTTTGCTTAAAACATCATTACAAATCCAATTAACAGTGTCATTAAACTAGATGAGAAGAGTGACAACACTGTGTGATTTAAAATTCCTTTAAATTATGGAAAGCCTAAATACCAGGTGGCAACCTGACTTGCCATTTATGTCTAAATGTAGACTTTATATTGATAGAATTAGAGCGCATGGTCACAGGCTTTCTCTATTAAAATCAGTTTTACCACCGAGATACAATTTAAATACTTATTGGTTTGTTTAAAAAGACATCTGTCGAAGCGAAGTGTAGAATAAACATTTCATGTTGTGGTTCCTTGCTGCATGTCAAGCACAAATTCTCAACTAATAATGTCATATTTTTAAAAATCTGATGTTTTGAATGAATGAATGAATTATTTTAAAATATACTAAAAATAGATAAACCATAATACCCATGTAATCCACGTAAAGCATGCCACTGCCCTATAAATGGCTGGATTTAAATCAATAATGTTTTTTTTTTAATGTACATTACTCAGCTTGAGCTAAACAAAGAGCCATTGAAACTACCACTCTCACATCAGAGGTTTCACTGAATGCATTTGATTTACAGCCCAGAGTGCTATGTCCTTTATATTAATAAAGCATGCAACGCTTTGCTCAGCGGTATCTTTATAGTCTAGAAATAGTCAAAGATGTGATATTGATCACACCAGAGGACACATTTGACAAAGATACAAATGTTCTTTCAATGACTATTGATCAGCTGTTTTCCTGGGTATTTAAATATCATTGGGTTACAGTTACGGTTAGGTTGGTTATCTAACCTCATTATAATTTTAATTTTGTTTTCCTTTCTTTAAATTTGGTATTAATTTGGGCACATGGGTGAATTTTATTTATACCAAGATATAAAAAAATAAGAAAAGGAAAAGAAAGATATGTACATATTACCACAGATTGCACAAATTGCTCTGTATTAATAGATCAATGCCTCTGATATGACACTACACACACAGAGTAAAGTTATCAACTTGATTATACAGGGGTTTGAGTATCACCCAAACCCCCGTAGGAATGTTAGTTTCCTTATCTCCCGCTGGTGTCAGAAAAGGTCCTCGCAGCGACTCCATCGATCCCATTCTGCCTCCATTACCCACGGCACTGACACTGGGAGGATTACGTGGTAAATCAATGAACAGCACTATGCTAATGAACGAGCGCAGGTCTATAAACCTCTGATACCGACACAGAGTGGAATCCAGCGGGAGGCCGGATGCAACCACTGCTCGGAGGGATGGCATGCGAGATTAGAGATCCTAAACAAATTCTACGAGATATAAATACTCTGCAACACCAGCAGAAAGACGACGCAATAGCACATTGTCTCCTTTGTCTCCGTGTGACAAGGTGAAAACCTCCTCATTGATGAACCAAGTTTTACATCGGCTGCTTTTATTATATCATTGAGCATGGAGAGAGCTCCATAAGGATTATATAGAAATTATTATATATTTCCAACCTGTTTAAAGGTACAATATGTAACTTTTCCGCATTAAAATGTCTAAAAACCACTAGACCTATGTTATATGTTTTGTTGAATTGTGTACTTTACATTATCCCAAATGTTTCCAACAATTTTCAAACCCAGAGAAATCTGTCATTTTAATGTTGGTAATGGAGTGTTTCAGTAGGTCGCCTGTCATGGCGTCTATCCCCTTCACCCCCTCTACTGCTAGAGCTTCCGGGGCAACAAGGGATGTTACTTGGCGTAACTTTTGTTTTTCAAAACATTTTTTCTACTCCACTATTTTTTGTATTGCTCTACTATTACTCTACTAACTATTGTTTGATGGAGGATGATTATTTGTTGCCGTTTGCTGTGTGTTCTGTCGCAGAAGCAGTCCCTGTAAAGCGCACACGTGACAATTGAAGACAACAACTCCCATGATCTCACGCTGCTACTATGTCATCAAACTCCGCCGTCTATTGTTATTGTTTTGACTGAGAGACCCCATAGCGGCAGAAATTACATATTGTATCTTTAATAAAAACATTTTTTAATAAAAAACAAATATCAATATATCAGTCTTAGAAATGTCCTGTGACCCCGTGTTTAAATCAAGTGACCCCAAGTGAGGTCGCGACCCCAAAGCTGAGAACGTCTAATCTAGAGAAAGAGAGATACAGATATAATATTCAATGGGTTTATAGAGTTTATTTTGAGTTAGTGACTTATTTCGGGGCGAGGTAGAGCTAATGTGCAACAAGCAAGCGCCTCAGAACCAGATATTCTCCACTTCCTGTGAACGCGGCGTCTTGCTATTTCCATTTCCAGTTGGAAAGTAGATCTCTAACTTTCAGCGAATGGCGCGGGGACCAGCGAGCAGACAGACGAGCGGTTCCACTCTCCGACTCTTAACAAGCATAGTAATACATCAGTCAAAAGCAATAATTTTACTATTAATGAAATTCCAATTTGCCTTCAGTGCATTTCACGTTGACATTTTCCACATTGCAACAGTGCTTTGATAAAGTTTTTAAAATGCAAAAACGCATCTAAGAGGCTAAAGACCAGCCCGGGTGTCAGCATGCCTGGCAGAGGACTATGGTACTTAATTTTTATCACTATGTGCCCGGGGCACTGGAAGCCTGAATGTTAACATTGGCTCCATTTTCATTATCATCATATGATTATGGATTTTACTGCATTTAGCTGATAATACAACTAGCAGCTCACCTTAAAAGAAGTTGCTCGAAGGTTTCATTTCTGCCCAAATGAAATTTTCATTTGACAAACAAGTATAATTAGGCTGCACTTCTTGTTCAGTGTCAGTCTGTTTTCTGATTGAACTTAGACCAATTTGCCGCCACTAAATGAGTTTGAATAATTTCCATTCTGAATGTCTCCGGGACATTAGCTTTGGGAGTGCTAAGTGGCAGCATGCTTTTTGAAGTTGCTGATTATTTGATGCCACCCCCTCTCTACCTATAGCCTATGTGTGTGTGTGTGTGTGTGTGTGTGTGTGTGTGTGTGTGTGTGTTGTTTTTTTTATTTTATTTTTTAGCTTACTTCAAAGTTAATAAGGAAAAAAAAAAGAAAAAAGCTGTACGTAGCCTACCTCGGAGTACAATGAGAATTTTAAAGTGTTTTTGGACAGGTCTGGGAGGCACAGTGAAAATGACTTTAATAAGTGTGTAATACAGTTCGTTAGCTTCAATGCTCTTTGCTTCCTCACTTTATTTCTTTCATGTGGCCACTTTTATTACACTGAATGAGTGAATTTGTTTCTGTTGAAACTGTGCACCTAAAAACTAATAAAACAGTATCAGTTATATTAAACCTGCTAATTACAAATTAATAAATTGTACATAAGAGAACGGTTAAATCCCGCGCTCCTATAGTGCAGAACGGCAGTTGGCTGTAATTGATAACGTGTAATAGCACAGTGATACATAAAAAACATAAATATAGTCAAACCACTCTCTCTCATGTTGTTTGGATGTTGTTTCGCCCTTTCGCCCTTTTAAATTAGTTTTTAAAAAAAACAACGAAAATTCAGAAAACACCTGCGGTAATTTTGTAAACCAATTTAGCCGAAACTGAAAAAATGGCCAGTGCGCTCTTGGTGAATGTTAAAGCTACAGAGTGGATTCACCAAATTAAAACAACATTTTTCTTTCGCCGCTGCTAAGCAATTGTTATGTTATTCAGTGTTAATACAAAAAAAAAAAAACGCTCCCAGGACTGATACAACAACCGTACACCAGGAGAGGAATGCGGTTTTACCTCCTCTCCTCCTTGGGAAACAGAGGAGAAAAGCGGTGTTGTAGTGTCCTTTCCTTCCTCGCAAACGGGTTTTGGAGGATCCCAACTCACAGTTCTGCCGATTTCAGTTGGAAATACCCACTGCCAGAGCATCAGAGCCAGGGAAATGTAGGAAAAACAGCATGGTTTCTCCATCTTTTATGACAGATCACCATCAGCTAACAAAGACAGCAGTGAGCGAGCAGCTTTTAACACCAACTCATAATAAAAAAAAGAAAGAGTGGCAATGTTGCTTGAATTTCCGAATTGTAAAAACGAACTAATTCATTCATTCATTGAGACCAAATGTGACCAAAGATTGTAATGTAATATGACCAAATTAATGAAATATTTTTACAGACATAGAAAACCTCTAGATACAAGTTACAAACTAAACGAATCCTTGTCTATCTGGACAACTTTATTATTATTAAAAAATATAAGACCCTGGATTAGAGAATAGACACACCCTCATAAATTCGGATTTATTAGAGAGGTTTACTACTATAACAACAATAAATGATTTATAATGTCAACAATATCTTTGATATGTGTAATTAAACTACCAGATTATACATAATTACTATAATACCAATAATTTACACTACACAATTCAGAAATCACATGTTTAACTGGCTTCAGTGCTGGAGTTACTTGAGTCGTGGGGGAAAAAAGGTCCCTTTAACTCGGTTACCAGTGATTTCTGCTGTTTATTCGGATTGACAACTCCATATAGAAGGGACAATTTCCACCTGAAACCTTTTGGGAATATACAGTATAACCTCACATGACAGCCTCCTAGTGGGGAAAAAGTGCCAACCCAAAACCACTCTCAACTGAGTTATAAATGAATAATAGATCACCTCATTTTCCTTTTGCCTCTATTACAAACAAAACCTTTTAAAAGCAACGAGAATACTGAGTGGAGTAAGTTAGAGAAGATTTGTCATTTCCCCATATATGGATTTGAAGAAAAAAAAAAAAGGTACAGTACTATAAGCACAACCAGTGATGAATCAGAATCAGATTTGGGTATCGCCAGTCCACACTGTGCATCACCATCCAAGAGGAAGCTGCTTTCTCTGGCAGCTGGGGCGCTAGCCTGCATCGCTACAGCGTTAATAGTTTGCAATGCTGTCAAAACCTTTGATCTGAGAGGTCTGTTGGTAGCACAATGGGCGAAAATAAACGTTCGACAATGCAAATTTTAATCTGCAAGCTGTTTTCAAGAGATAGTTGAGGGCATAGTCACTTTTGAAACAAGGGCATTATCGCCGGCGTTCTGCAGATTCAAACGGCGTTCAGTTTAAATTACCCTTTCCCTTCTAATAACGGACTTGATCACATGGTATTGCATGTGGGAGTTTGTTCCCTTGAAGTGCCATCGTTATACCCGCTCCCACTCAGATCTGTGGACAAATCCCAGGTGATTGACAGGTGCCAGCTACAGGGCTGTTAGGAGAGGCCGTTTGTTGATATAGACGTGTTTTCCTCTCTTTGAGCGACTGATCTGCAAAGGTACACATAAAGGCCCTCCTTCAGCAATGTACACAGAGCACTTCGGAAAAGGAGTGCATAAAAATGCCGCTCCCCCTCCTCCTCCGCTGCCCACCCTCTCCACCCTCAACATTAAACAGT